>JAQNBH010000004.1:44328666-44517717 GCA_028752905.1 Cladorhizidae sp. MBARI D1340-BT2
ATATAGTCATGACCTACATCTTTGCTGAAGCTCTGATCCTTGGGTATGTGGTAGATGTGCAGAGCTTCCTTCACAAGAAAATCCCTCCATTTGAAGTGTTCTCACAACAAGATTAGGTGGCAGTGATTCCATGAATGTTTAGCGATGGCAAACCTCTTTAGTTTTCCTGTCTGCATGCATCCACATATTACTTATACTCTGGTCTCCAACCTCCTCTGTTCTTCAATATAGAGTACTTTCCCACAGCTGCATGGAATGTGATATATATGTCATTCATAATATTATAGTTCTAGTTCCTGGTGCCACAAGATGAACACTTGTGTTGCTTCTGGAGGAGCAAGCTTTCAAGGTACTGGATCGTATGCCCAATCTGAAATGTCCCTAGACTCCAAAATGCCAGGTTTTCAAGGAAAAGAGATAAGAATAATGTTTCCTAAATAGAGTAGTCGGTATGAAATTAAACTCGGGCAGGTGATCTGTAAAAAACCAAATTGGTCCCGTCATGGCAACTGCTGTGATTTGTCTTGGACAGGAGGTATATAGTATGAGGTCATCACTGACTCATAGCTCGCGATGTTCTATTATTGACACGGTTAATTGGTTAGTGAAATGACTGTCTTTGTTATTGCATTATCATTGCACATGGCCAGAGGTAATAAGTAAATCAGGTGAAGCTAATTACTGCTTTAGTGGTGAAAAATTACCTTCATTCCCTGCAAGAAAATTACTATAATTATACCTCTATTGATATTTATAGTTGTTGCATGTCCAAGACATATGGAAACATGATACACTATATATGACAATTGTGAGGAGTGTATCAATATAAAATTATTTGTGATATCACTAACAAAATACTACGTACTCGGTATTGTTTTTGTATTAAACATTAAACACATTTTTCGATCAAAGCTATATTGGGTATAGTCAGCTATTCGTGGAGTTCTCCTGAGCAACGGATACCAATTCCTTGTGGGATACTGTATGATGTATCTTTGACCGTTTATACAAGTGGCTTTTGGTACTCCATGTTTTCTTGGTGCTGGATTCTATGTTTTACCAGTTTCATTTAAACAGTCCCTGAATTATCAACAGCCAGGCCACCAAGCATTAGCTACTAGTGCTGTAAATACATGGACCACCTGTTGCAATCTTCTCAACAGGCCCTCATGACAGTTTTCCCTCTTGTACAAAACCTGAAGTTTATTGCAAGTATGATGCATAGTTGCAGTTTTAACATGTACCATGAAATTTCTACATATATACCAAGCCCACAATAATACTAATCTCTAGCAAGTTGGCTATTTTTGCAGTGTATCACAAGACGTACTAGTTTGAAGGAGGCAGCTGGCTACACCCACACCCAATCATACTGTGTTATGACTTTACTGCGTGCTGCGATCGTGCTGAAATAGCCTAGATTATCTAAAGCTATGCACCCTTCAGTTATGGTAGATGCTGCCACCTGGTAATGCCTCTATGACTATTCCCTTAACTAGGATAACCAGAGAAATTTAGGTTAAGAGTATCTTAGCTTATAAAGGTAATAGTCAATCACGAAGACAAGACTCATGAGATTCTGACTGGCAGGGCTTATATGGCCCAGCCAGGCAGGAAACAGGATGTGGTAATCATGGACAAGTTACAAATATACAGAAATGCCATATGGGCTCCATATGACTATATAAACTATCTGAGGTCCCACATCATAAGTTAAAAACTAACCAACACATACTCAATAATTAGTGAAGTCATTGCGAGTGTTGTGATCATTACAATAATTAACTCATTAGGAATAACTCATTAGGAATGTTAGTTCACTGGCCCTGCAGGCTATGTTGAGTGGCCCTCAACATCTCCCCCTGCTTGAGATGAGAGACGGAGTCTTCTCACACTGGAGCACTCCAACGGTTGGTGGTCAGTGTCCCACGCTTGCCGTGACAGCCCATCGGCGTTCTGATGGGTTGACCCAGGTCTGTACTTGACTGTGAAGTTGTAGGTTTGCAGCGCCAAGGCCCACCTGAGGAGGCGTGTATTTACAACCAACCATGAGAGAGTATCAGTCGAGTCATCAGGACAACCAACCTTGAGAGAGTATTGGTCGAGTCATCAGGACAACCAACCATGAGAGGGTATTGGTCCAGTCATCAGGACAACCAACCTTGAGGTCCAGTCATCAGGACAACCAACCTTAGAGAGTATTGGTCGAGTTATAAAGACAACCAACCATGAGAGAGTATTGGTCGCGTCATCAGGACAACCAACCTTGAGAGGGTATTGGTCGCATCATCAGGACAACCAACCATAAGAGAGTATTGGTCGAGTCATCAGGACAACCAACCTTGAGAGGGTATTGATCGAGTCATCAGGACAACCAATCATGAGAGAGTATTGGTCAAGTCATCAGGACAACCAACCTTGAGAGGGTATTGATCGAGTCATCAGGACAACCAACCATGAGAGAGTATTGGTCGAGTCATCAGGACAACCAACGATGAGAGTATTGGTCGAGTCATCAGGACAACCAACCTTGAGAGAGTTTTGGTCGAGTCATCAGGACAATCAACCATGAGAGAGTATTGGTCGAGTCATCAGGACAATCAACCATGAAAGAGTATTGGTCGAGTCATCAGGACAACCAACCATGAGAGAGTATCAGTCGAGTCATCAGGACAACCAACCTTGAGAGAGTATTGGTCGAGTCATCAGGACAACCAACCATGAGAGGGTATTGGTCCAGTCATCAGGACAACCAACCTTGAGGTCCAGTCATCAGGACAACCAACCTTAGAGAGTATTGGTCGAGTTATAAAGACAACCAACCATGAGAGAGTATTGGTCGCGTCATCAGGACAACCAACCTTGAGAGGGTATTGGTCGCGTCATCAGGACAACCAACCATAAGAGAGTATTGGTCGAGTCATCAGGACAACCAACCTTGAGAGGGTATTGGTCGAGTCATCAGTACAACCAACCATGAGAGAGTATTGGTCGAGTCATCTGACAACCAACCATGAGAGAGAATTGGTCGAGTCACCAGGACAACCAACCATGAGAGAGTATTGGTCGAGTCATCAGTACAACCAACCATGAGAGAGTATTGATCGAGTCATCAGGACAACCAACCATGAGAGAGTATTGGTCAAGTCATCAGGACAACCAACCACGAGAGAGTATTGGTCGAGTCACCAGGACAACCAACCATGAGAGAGTATTGGTCGAGTCACCAGGACAACCAACCATGAGAGTGAATTGGTCTAATCATCAGGACAACCGAGTATTGGTCGAGTCATCAGGACAACCAACCATGAGAGAGTATTGGTTGAGTCATCAAGACAAGCGAGTCATCAGGACAACCAACCATGAGAGAGTATTGGTTGAGTCATCAAGACAAGCAACCATGAGAGAGTATTGGTCGAGTCATCAGGACAACCAACCATGAGAGAGTATTGGTTGAGTCATCAGGACAACCAACCATGAGAGAGTATTGGTCGAGTCATCAGGACAACCAACCATGAGAGAGTATTGGTCAAGTCATCAAGACAAGCAACCATGAGAGGGTATTGGTCGAGTCATCAGGACAACCAACCATGAGAGAGTATTGGTCGAGTCATCAGGACAACCAACCATGAGAGAGTATTGGTCGAGTCATCAGTACAACCAACCATGAGAGAGTATTGGTCGAGTCATCAGGACAACCAACCATGAGAGAGAATTGGTCGAGTCACCAGGACAACCAACCATGAGAGAGTATTGGTCGAGTCATCAGTACAACCAACCATGAGAGAGTATTGGTCGAGTCATCAGGACAACCAACCATGAGAGCGTATTTGTCAGGTCATCAGGACAACCAACCATGAGAGAGTATTGGTCAAGTCATCAGGACAACCAACCATGAGAGGGTATTGGTCGAGTCACCAGGACAACCAACCATGAGAGAGTATTGGTCGAGTCACCAGGACAACCAACCATGAGAGTGAATTGGTCTAATCATCAGGACAACCGAGTATTGGTCGAGTCATCAGGACAACCAACCATGAGAGAGTATTGGTTGAGTCATCAAGACAAGCAACCATGAGAGAGTATTGGTCGAGTCATCAGGACAACCAACCATGAGAGAGTATTGGTTGAGTCATCAGGACAACCAACCATGAGAGAGTATTGGTCGAGTCATCAGGACAACCAACCATGAGAGAGTATTGGTCGAGTCATCAGGACAACCAACCATGAGAGAGTATTTCAAGTCATCAGGACAACCAACCATGAGAGAGTATTGGTCGAGTCATCAGTACAACCAACCATGAGAGAGTATTGGTCGAGTCATCAGGACAACCAACCATGAGAGAGAATTGGTCGAGTCACCAGGACAACCAACCATGAGAGAGTATTGGTCGAGTCATCAGTACAACCAACCATGAGAGAGTATTGGTCGAGTCATCAGGACAACCAACCATGAGAGCGTATTGGTCAAGTCATCAGGACAACCAACCATGAGAGAGTATTGGTCAAGTCATCAGGACAACCAACCATGAGAGGGTATTGGTCGAGTCATCAGGACAACCAACCATGAGAGAGTATTGGTCAAGTCATCAGGACAACCAACCATGAGAGAGTATTGGTCGAGTCATCAGGACAACCAACCATGAGAGAGTATTGGTCAAGTCATCAGGACAACCAACCATGAGAGAGTATTGGTCAAGTTATCAGGACAACCAACCTCATGAGTTTGAATGAATCAAGTCCCTGAACAGGAGGAGATGAGGGGAAGGTGAGACTGCCTACACACTCTTTGCACTAGGTGGGGGGAAGAAAAGGAAGTTAGAGTCCCTCATGGTGTCTGTAGAAGGGAACAACACTAGACTGGATATGGAAGTAGATACACGTGCTGCATGTCCATAATGAGCGCTACCACTTATCACCTGGTCAAAGCATTTAGCACCTTCCTTGCAGCCAGTCACAAACGGTTTCGGACTTTGCACAAACCTTACAATTCATTTAGGGCAAGCATGCAGGCATGTTCAAGGATGAACTGGTTAGTGGTTGGGCATCCAGCCAAGATTCCCATCCACCCTACAGGACCAGCCGTGTTTATAAACCACATTCAGTCCCTTTGGCACTTAGAGGCAAAGTTGAACAGGAATTGAGTCTGTTGGAGCAGCTGGGAGTCATCCAGAGAGTGCAATTTGCAGAGTGGTCTGCTCCCATAGTGCCTGTGATTAAAAGGGAAGGCTGCATCCGAATATGTGGGGACTATATATAGTTACAGTCAACAAGACATCAAAGGTGGAGACACACCCTCTACCTAAGATCCATGAGCTGCGGGGAGTGGAAAGACATTTTCAAAGTTGGACCTCGCACACGCGAACCAACAGATGCCGTCGGATGATGAGTCGAAGAAATTGGTGGCCATCAACACACACAAGTGTCTATACCAGTACACTCACTTGCCGTTTGGAGTGTCTTCAGCTCCTGAAATATTCCAATGGACCATTGAAGGTGTTTTATAAAGTATGTCACATGTTTGTGTTTACATAGATGACATCTTAATCACAGGGTGACAGGCAAGAACACTGGAAAACCCTCGGAGAAGTCCTGACGAGACTGGAGGAAGCAGGATTCAAAATGAAGCTGAGAAGTTTGCATGCAACCAGCTGTCAAGCATTTGGGGCACCACATATCAATCGATGGAATTACACCTTCAAAAGAAAAGGTTTGGACAATAGTTGATGCACCACCACCCCAGAATGTTTCAAAGCTCCGTTCCTTTCTGGGGCTGGTTAATTACCATGGTAAATCCCTACCACAACTAGCCAACAGGCTGGCACCCTATACAAGCAGCTACAAAAGGATATCTGTTGGAGGTGAGGTCCTGAGGAACAGAAGGGGTTTAATGAGGCTAAACAGAAATTGAGCACACCATGTTTGCTGGTTCATTTTTACCAGATCGGGAGCTGTTTCTAGCTTGTGAGGCCTCGCCGTATGACATGGGGACAGTAGTTTCCCACCGGATGGATGATGGCACTGACAAGCCCATCGCTTATACATCACTTTTTTTGTACCTCAGAGAGAAAATATCCAACATTGGACAAGGAAGACCTGGCAATTGAGTTCGGGGTTAAAAAGTTCCTTATGGCCGCAGATTCACTATCTACCAGTATCATAAACTCTTGCAGCATTTGTTCAGTGAACACTAGACAGAGTCTGCCATGGCTTCAGCTCGAATTCAGAGGTGGGCACTAACACTGGGGGACCACATTGTTTATAAACCTGGGAATTCAGAGGTGGGCACTAACACTGGGGGCATATAGCTACCACATTGTTTATAAACCTGGGAATTCAGAGGTGGACACTAACACTGGGGGCATATAGCTACCACATTGTTTATAAACCTGGGAATTCAGAGGTGGACACTAACACTGGGGGCATATAGCTACCACATTGTTTATAAACCTGGGAATTCAGAGGTGGACACTAACACTGGGGGCATATAGCTACCACATTGTTTATAAACCTGGGAATTCAGAGGTGGGCACTAATACTGGGGGCATATAGCTACCACATTGTTTATAAATCTGGGAATTCAGAGGTGGACACTAACACTGGGGGCATATAGCTACCACATTGTTTATAAACCTGGGAATTCAGAGGTGGGCACTAACACTGGGGCATATAGCTACCACATTGTTTATAAACCTGGGAATTCAGAGGTGGACACTAACACTGGGGGCATATAGCTACCACATTGTTTATAAACCTGGGAATTCAGAGGTGGGCACTAACACTGGGGGCATATAGCTACCACATTGTTTATAAACCTGGGAATTCAGAGGTGGGCACTAACACTGGGGGCATATAGCTACTACATTGTTTATAAACCTGGGAATTCAGAGGTGGACACTAACACTGGGGGCATATAGCTACCACATTGTTTATAAACCTGGGAATTCAGAGGTGGACACTAATACTGGGGGCATATAGCTACCACATTGTTTATAAACCTGGGAAGGAACAGGCTAATGCAGATGGACTAAGTAGACACCCACCACCAGAATTTCCATTGTCAGTTCCGCAGCCAGGTTAGACCATCTGGTTCAACTACAGTATATACATCCCAGTTACAGCTGTTCAAATCAAGTTGTGGACAGGGCGAGATCCCTCACACTGGCAAGATGAAGAACATGGTGCTACATGGTTGGAAACTTGTAGCCGAGGAAGAACTTCAATCATACAAGGAACGTAGTGAAGAACTCGGTGTTGTGGATGGTTGTGTTGTTTAGGGAGGTCGAGTAGTTGTACCACCACCAGGTCGGAAGTTAGGATTGGAGGAACACCACCGAGGTCACCATGGGGTTTCAAGGATGAAGAGTCATGCTCGGACAACTGTGTGGTAGCCAGGGATCAATGCAGACCTTGAACAACATGTTAAAAGCTGCTCTGAGTGTCAGCAGAACAGGAGAGCACCTGCAACAGCACCAATGCATCCATGTGAGTGGCCATCACGACCATGGGCCCGAATAAATATAGACCATGCTGGACCATTCCAAGGGAAAATCTTCCTGGTGGTGGTAGGTGCCTATTCAAGGTGGCTGGATGTTACCTTTGTGCAATCCACCGCATCTCTGGTAACCATCAAAGTGCTCCAAGCCTGAACTGTATCAGATAACACAACATCATTCACCAGTGGGGACTTTCATTTACCAGGTGGGAAGGAATTCCTCATGTCACCACTGCTCCATACCTCCCAGCCACAAATGGGCTGGCTGAGAGAGCTGTGTCGGTGTTAAAGGATGGCTTAAGGAAACAGCTGGTGTAGACATGGTGATCACACCACAAGGGGAACAACATCTGCCTGGCATCCCTACTCCACCTCCCTCAGTGATCACACCACAAGGGGAACAACATCTGCCTGGCATCCCTACTCCACCTCCCTCAGTGATCACTCCACCAGGTGGAACAACATCTGCCCCTGGCATCCCTACTCCACCTCCCTCAGTGATCACTCCACCAGGGGAACAACATCTGCCCCTGGCATCCCTACTCCACCTCCCTCAGTGATCACTCCACCAGGTGGAACAACATCTGCCCCTGGCATCCCTACTCCACCTCCCTCAGTGATCACTCCACCAGGTGTAACAACATCTGTCCCTGGCATCCCTACTCCACCTCCCTCAGTGATCACTCCACCAGGTGGAACAACATCTGCCCCTGGCATCCCTACTCCACCTCCCTCAGTGATCACTCCACCAGGTGGAACAACATCTGCCCCTGGCATCCCTACTCCACCTCCCTCAGTGATCACTCCACCAGGTGGAACAACATCTGGCCCTACTCCACCTCCCTCAGTGATCACTCCACCAGGTGGAACAACATCTGTCACTGGCATCCCTACTCCACCTCCCTCAGTGATCACTCCACCAGGTGGAACAACATCTCTCCCTGGCAGCCCTACTCCACCTCCCTCAGTGATCACTCCACCAGGTGGAACAACATCTGGCCCTACTCCACCTCCCTCAGTGATCACTCCACCAGGTGGAACAACATCTGTCCCTGGCATCCCTACTCCACCTCCATCGGAAATTCGTAACAGAAACATTCCAAGGGGGTCCACTCACAGTCATCAATCTCCACAACATTCCCTTGTTCCAATTAAGGCTGGAAGGATGCAATAACTTGAAACTCTGTCTTAACAACTGTGTTTGTGTTAACTGTTATTTACATGTAGCGCAGTTAGTATTGTGGTTTGTGTGTGATTGCCTTATATGGTATTTGGGGAAGGGTCAGAGGTCAGTCTGGTTCAGGTGGCCAGGACCTTGCGGACAACTTAGGAAAAAAAGACTTCTCGAATGGAATTGAAGTCATCTGTGCAATGAGGCCTCCACACCTGCTATGACTGCCTGTGCAATGAGGCCACCACACCTACTATGACTGCCTGTGCAATGAGGCCACCACACCTGCTATGACTACCTGTGCAATGAGGCCACCACACCTGCTATGACTACCTGTGCAATGAGGCCACCACACCTGCTATGACTGTCTGTGCAATCAGGTCACCACATCTGCTATAACTACCTGTGCAATGAGGCCACCACACCTGCTATGACTGCCTGTGCAATGAGGCCACCACACCTGCTATGACTGCCTGTGCAATGAGGCCACCACACCTGCTATGACTGCCTGTGCAATGAGGCCACCACACCTGCTATGACTGCCTGTGCAATGAGGCCACCACACCTGCTATGACTGCCTGTGCAATGAGGCCACCACACCTGCTATGACTGCCTGTGCAATGAGGCCACCACACCTGCTATGACTACCTGTGCAATGAGGCCACCACACCTGCTATGACTACCTGTGCAATGAGGCCACCACACCTGCTATGACTACCTGTGCAATGAAGCCACCACACCTGCTTAGTACAAGCCAAAGAAACTTTACGTACCGTTTGCGTTGGATGTTTGTGGTATATTTGAGTCGCAGCGTTGCTGTACCATTCGCCAAACGTTCGCCAACAAATGTTAGGCGGGGATCGTTAAGCGTAGTAAAACTGATTTTACTTGCGATTGTCCAGAGATCGAGGAAGGCAGGGCCAACGGTCGTTGCTCTAGAGGTTACTCTTTTTCAGCTTATTGGAATCAAGATGTCTTACTCTATTATAAGAAACAGAATTCTATTCTTTAGGATCTAGAGGATTCAAGGCTGCAGCTATCGTCTGTATTTTGAAGGAGGGCATGATAGCAACAAGGCAAAGTGTCCAGTTTTGTCAAGCACCGGGAGACTGGTATCGCCTTACAGACATGGAGTGGGAGATCTTCGTTTTTTACTGCTGTCCCCAAAAGTCGTGGAAAAGATGCTGGAAGATAACGAGAAGACAGCATACCAACTGCAGTTCTCCTTCATAGCAAAGGGAACCCAGTCTTGCTTTGCAGGACATTGCTTGTGTTGATATTTTGAGGCAGTGTGTAATGCCAACTGATAAGAGAAGCCACATGGTTTGTGTTGAACTAGTTTTGGGATTAAGCTACGTGAAAGTTAATATCTAGGGTAGAAGCTTTCTGTGCCACACTGAAGCTATGTTGGTTGCTAGAGGCAATCTAGGCCTGAGTCTTGATGACATTTTGGCTAGAGCCAATGTGCCGATTGGGATAAACCATTGGATTAAAAATATATATATATTATATATATTATATATATATATATATATATAGTTTAGGCACTTTGTAGATGTTATGGCATAAGACTAGGGCAAGATATTGATATAGAACACTGGTGAATTGGTATAGTGACTCATGTAATAGCCTATGATCAATAGCGGTATCATTTATCCCTATCCTAGGTCAAGAGATTGGAGCGAGACAGGCAGAACCTTGAAGAGGCAGCCAATGGACAGACGAGTGCACAGTTCAATTGGAAACACATAGGCTTCTTTTTCTGTATAAGGCGGCACGAAAGAACAAGCCAAGATATGATTCATGTTGTATTATCGTTGTGTAACAAGTTGTAGACTTATGGTATATGTTAAGGCGGGACTAATCCATTTCTGGGACTTATTTTTTAATTCGTTCATAACTTTTTTGTTCTATATACTACATGTATGATGTTGAAATTAGTACCAAAATGCTGCCCATTCAGAGAGCTTTCCAATGGTATATTTAGTTTTGACCTAGCGCCATCCTGGTCAGAGTTGTGGACAGTTGTGGACACCAAGGTGTTTTCACATTATTGCACTTTACTCAACACCTGTGTGACATTACCACTTACAATTTTGACAGCACCCACAGACATGCATTTCGAATGGATGAAAACATCATAACTTGTAAAATGGATTTTTAAGAAAGGTCAGTGTTTTTCTCATGATTAGCAACATTCCAGGGCTAATATCTCCGCCATAGATTTTTTTGTGTGGATTCTTTCCATTCAAATGAAAGAGTATGAAAAGAGCTTTCAAATGATATATTAAAAGTTGATATACATGTAGGACAAAGCATGGCCCAGTTATGTGCACACAAACTTGAAATAACTCATTTTGAGATAACGGCTCTTGAAAAAAGTACATTATTATGTTCTCTATCTTCCTTTCAGGTTCGTAACTTCGAATTTATGTAGTCAATAACATGGACAAAAGTGTGTATAACTTTCTTCAAATGCTATGATTGTCTGTGCAATGAGGCCACCACACCTGCTATGACTACCTGTGCAATGAGGCCACCACACCTGCTATGACTACCTGTGCAATGAGGCCACCACACCTGCTATGACTACCTGTGCAATGAGGCCACCACACCTGCTATGACTACCTGTGCAATGAGGCCACCACACCTGCTATGATTACCTGTACAATGAGGCCACCACACCTGCTATGACTGCCTGTGCAATGAGGCCACCACACCTGCTATGATTACCTGTACAATGAGGCCACCACACCTGCTATGACTACCTGTGCAATGAGGCCACCACACCTGCTATGACTGCCTGTGCAATGAGGCCACACACCTGCTATGACTGCCTGTGCAATGAGGCCACCACACCTGCTATGACTACCTGTGCAATGAGGCCACCACACCTGCTATGACTACCTGTGCAATGAGGCCACCACACCTGCTATGATTACCTGTACAATGAGGCCACCACACCTGCTATGACTGCCTGTGCAATGAGGCCACCACACCTGCTATGATTACCTGTACAATGAGGCCACCACACCTGCTATGACTACCTGTGCAATGAGGCCACCACACCTGCTATGACTGCCTGTGCAATGAGGCCACCACACCTGCTATGACTACCTGTGCAATGAGGCCACCCAACTGCTATAACTGCCTGTGCAATGAGGCCACCACACCTGCTATGACTACCTGTGCAATGAGGCCACCACACCTGCTATGACTACCTGTACAATGACGCCACCACACCTGCTATGACTGCCTGTGCAATGAGGCCACACACCTGCTATGACTGCCTGTGCAATGAGGCCACCACACCTGCTATGACTACCTGTGCAATGAGGCCACCACACCTGCTATGACTACCTGTGCAATGAGGCCACCACACCTGCTATGATTACCTGTACAATGAGGCCACCACACCTGCTATGACTGCCTGTGCAATGAGGCCACCACACCTGCTATGATTACCTGTACAATGAGGCCACCACACCTGCTATGACTGCCTGTGCAATGAGGCCACCACACCTGCTATGACTACCTGTACAATGCGGCCACCACACCTGCTATGACTGCCTGTGCAATGAAGCCACCACACCTGCTATGACAACCTGTGCAATGACGCCACCACACCTGCTATGACTGCCTGTGCAATGAGGCCACCACACCTGCTATGACTGCCTGTGCAATGAAGCCACCACACCTGCTATGACTACCTGTGCAATGAGGCCACCACACCTGCTATGACTACCTGTGCAATGAGGCCACCACACCTGCTATGATTACCTGTACAATGAGGCCACCACACCTGCTATGACTGCCTGTGCAATGAGGCCACCACACCTGCTATGACTACCTGTACAATGCGGCCACCACACCTGCTATGACTGCCTGTGCAATGAGGCCACCACACCTGCTATGACTACCTGTGCAATGAGGCCACCACACCTGCTATGACTGCCTGTGCAATGAGGCCACCACACCTGCTATGACTACCTGTGCAATGAGGCCACCACACCTGCTATGACTGCCTGTGCAATGAGGCCACCACACCTGCTATGACTGTCTGTGCAATGAGGCCACCACACCTGCTATGACTACCTGTGCAATGAGGCCACCACACCAGCTATGACTACCTGTACAATGAGGCCACCACACCTGCTATGACTGTCTGTGCAATGAGCCCACCACACCTGCTATGACTACCTGTACAATGCGGCCACCACACCTGCTATGACTGTCTGTGCAATGAGCCCACCACACCTGCTATGACTGCCTGTGCAATGAGGCCACCACACCAGCTATGACTACCTGTACAATGAGGCCACCACACCTGCTATGACTGTCTGTGCAATGAGCCCACCACACCTGCTATGACTACCTGTACAATGCGGCCACCACACCTGCTATGACTACCTGTGCAATGAGGCCACCACACCTGCTATGACTGTCTGTGCAATGAGGCCACCACACCTGCTATGACTGCCTGTGCAATGAGGCCACCACACCTGCTATGACTGTCTGTGCAATGAGGCCACCACACCTGCTATGACTGCCTGTGCAATGAGGCCACCACACCTGCTATGACTGCCTGTGCAATGAGGCCACCACACCTGCTATGACTACCTGTGCAATGAGGCCACCACACCTGCTATGACTACCTGTGAAATGAGGCCACCACACCTGCTATGACTACCTGTGCAATGAGGCCACCACACCTGGCCTCATTGCAAAGACAGTCATAGCATCCTGCTTCCTCCAGACTTCTCCGAGGGTTTTTCAGTGTTCTTGCCTGTCACCCTGCTTAGTACAAGCCAATTAAACTTTACGTACCGTTTGCGTTGGATGTTTGTGGTATATTTGAGTCGCAGCGTTGCTGTACCATTTGCCAAACGTTCGCCAACAAACGTTAGGCAGGGATCGTTAAGCGTAGTAAAACTGATTTTACTTGCGATTGTCCAGTGATCGAGGAAGGCGGGAGAAAGGCTAATGGTCGTTGCTCTAGAGGTTAGTATTTTTCAGCTTATTGGAATCAAGATGCCTTACTCTATTATAAGAAACAGAATTCTAGTCTTTAGGATCTAGAGGATTCAAGGCTGCAGCTATCGTCTGTATTTTGAAGGAGGGCATGATAGCAACAAGGCAAAGCGTCCAGTTTTGTCAAGCACCGGGAGACTGGTATCGCCTTACAGACATGGAGTGGGAGATCTTCGTTCTTTACTGCTGTCCCGAAAGTCGTGGTTGAAAAGATGCTGGAAGATGATGAGAAGGCAGCATACCAACTGCAGTTCTCCTTCATAGCAAAGGGAACCCAGTCTTGCTTTGCAGGACATTGCTTGTGTTGATATTTTGATGCAGTGCGTAATGCCAACTGATAAGAGAAGCCACAGGGTTTGTGTTGAATTAGTTTTGGGATTAAGCTACGTGAAAGTTAATCTCTAGTGTAGAAGCTTTCTGTGCCACACTGAAGCTATGTTGGTTGCTAGTGGCTAATGATAATCTAGGCCCGAGTCTTGATGACATTTTGGCTAGAGCCAATGTGCCGATCGGGATAAGCCATTGGATTAAAAATATATATATATATAGTTTAGGGACTTTGTAGATGTTATGGCTTAAGACTAGTGCAAGATATTGATATAGAGCACTGGTGAATTGGTATAGTGACTCATGTAATAGCCTATGATCAATAGTGGTATCATTTATCCATATCCTAGGTCAAGAGATTGGAGCGAGACAGGCAGAACCTTGAAGAGGCAGCCAATGGACAGACGAGTGCACAGTTCAATTGGAAACACATAGGCTTTTTTTTTGTATAAGGCAGGCACGAAAGAACAAGCCAAGATATGATTCATGTTGTATTATGGTTGTGTAATAAGGTGTAGACTTATGGCATATGTTAAGCTTACACTACTAGTACCCCAACAACACAATGCCCAATGGCAAACAATGCACCAAATGTAGCTAAGAGTAGGATTTTACAAGATTTAATTCTCCAAATAATACTATCTCTTACAAGCACCAGTCTCTAAATAATGCCTCATGAGACCTGGCCTTATAAGGTAAGAATACAAACACTGTATACCAGTTAATAAATAGCGTGTTTAATTAGCAGTAGAGTTGCGATTCGCACCTCCTTTGTTCTTGGTCTCCTGACCTGCTGCAGTCTGTGGTGAGCTGTTCCTCTTTAGGCTGCTTGTTTGTGGAGGGCTGGGCCTAACAGTATACTACATGTAAGGTGTTTTAAACTTCTGTTTATTTCATTAGAGCATGAAATATTTGGTGAAGGTGCATGTGTGGGCCGGTATTATGAGAGCCCCACTTTTTGTTCAAAAACTTCAGCAGACCCTTTTACCCTTCATGAAGGAAGTTTGACCCCATCACCGCTTCATGCAGGACACTGACCCCAAACATACATCCAGGCTGACTAAGGAGTTGTTCGATATAAATTGATGGAGGACGCCTCCCAAGTTTCCAGATGCCAACCCCATTGAAAACCTGTGCACGAGTTGAAGGAGTACATCAGGAGAGAAGTGAAGCCCAAGTCCAAAGCTGAATTGGTGGACAGCGTAACACAATTTAGATTAACTATATGTCAGAAGTAGATTAGACACCTGGAGGATTGGGCTACAGGGAGGTATATTTGGAAATCACTTGCCAAGCAATGCTTCTTCATATCAAATTGGCAAAACTTTTGTGTGTTTGGGAGGTACTGGAGGGGTTTCCCCTATCAAATTATCAATAAGAATAATAATGATAATTTCAAAACACTATATAGTTATCAAACAAGTCCAGTCCTGACCCCACCACCACAGATGTAGAGAGTGAAGAACTGTTATCCTCGTCTTCCATGACGGGCTCGAATTCTTCCTCCCAGCTATTTCAAAATAATAAATCACACCTGAATTTGATTTAAAGAATTTGATTTAAAACTTACCAATAGCTGAAATCTTGCCTTTACATATCACCCTCACTGCCTTGACCGCCCATTCCCACTGAGGAGCCCCCTAAGACATTGCTGCTTGGTACAGCTACCCAGAACTTTCATTCTGCCAGAAGACCAAACAATAGTCTGTATAATTATCATGACTGGATCCTGTGCTAGCTTTTAGTTGTTTTTTTGGTTTTGTGTTCTTGAAGGTTACTAAATAAGACTAACAACTAGACTGAAGTAAAGGCTGGCTCACTACCACAGATAGGAGCTAGAGGTACAAGCCATTGGAGTTCTACCTAGTATTACACATACTTCTTAGAGTGAAGGTAGCAGCGAGAGTTCTTCTGCCAGGACAATTCAAAAGTAGGAGCTGCAACAAAACCCAACAGTGATCAACAGTAGGCCGACTGACTTTACGTGCTCTATCGAACATGTGGTGTAGGATACCAAATGTTGATTGCACATTTCGGGTAATTAAATAATGGTTCGTGCGTTGTGTTCGCAATATGTTGCTTGAGCGTTTCTTATGAAATGTTTCTGCGTTGAATGTAAACTCAATGCAACGGTACGTAAAGTTTTTTGGCCTCTACTGTAGAAAAAACCTACTCTACGTAGATGAAATATTGAGATAACAATATGCTAGTTATAATTAACAGTTATGCTCTTCATTATCTCAGCTACTTATAGCATGTGCTTGTATTTTGTCAAACAACAGCAACAAATGATTGCTGAATCTTAGTGGGAAATAACTATGTTCCAATATTGATATATAGAACAAAGATAATGATATTCATGTTTTGTGGTGAGGGTGTGGCCACAAAAAGCTGACCACAATGTTTATTAACATATTACTAATAATATTATCCCAGGACTTCAGGGGGGAGGATGCTAAATTTAATTATTATTATTTTTTTACCTGTGGTTACAACTTTAGAGCTCCGTATATTCTGCAAACTTCAATTTTGCACCCACGTGTCTGACCAGTAATAAATTTTTAACTCCTATTCAAAAGAGTGATTGCGTGCTCTAGAGCTTCCTCTAGCCACTCGTCCCATTTTCAATTTTTTGGCACTTTGCAACTCGGAGTGGTTTCTGTGGAGGTTGCGGCGATTCAGATTTTAGAGGTCCCTCCGCTTTAGGGTCTAGTAACTTGCCTATATTTATACCTAATGAAGCATTTTTAGTATCAAAAGACAGCACACAGAGAGACCTATCTTTTGAGCTGTATATCAAGTTCATACCATGAAGTTTGCAGAATCTACGGAGCTCTAAAATAACCACAGGTAATTAAAAAAATTTAAAAAATTTAGCATCGTCCCCCCTTCAGTGAGTTTCTACTTGGTGTAGATGTTAAACTCTCCCAGCAATCCGATGTAAGGGAGTTTAATCATCATTTATTGCAGCACCAGCACACAGATATCATTGGCAAGCACACAGAATGGGCTACATTATGAATGATGATTTAATAACAAATAATAGCCCACAAATATGCTCTGCTCCTCTGCCATTTAAGATCCTTATATGAATGCCATTGAGATAACTAAAATATTAGACAACTAACAGTATTGCAAGCTGCTCAGCTGACTGAGCTACAAGTTAGCTATGAACTTACATTGTACTGAGCTAGTGCCAGTGAACTAGTCTAGCAAAGTTAGAGTTAAGTATATATATATATCAGTGGAATCCTGACTGCTTACCACATTCCAGGTCATCTGGTCTGCTCCGCTTCAATCCTCCGGAATACATCAATGGTGGTTGATGTGGTTCCAGAGTATAGCTCCTAGGTTGTCCTGCTGAAGAAATTGAAACAAGAAGAAAAACATTATTAGTCTTCTCCCATTAATTCAGTATTGATGACGTCATGTTACATCATAGATATGAATATATATGTCATTGACAAAATACAACAAAATAAGAAGTAGGCAATAATATTAGCAGCGCCTAAAGGCAGCAAAATATATAGACACTGATACTCCTTGTCTCTCATCCTAGGGCTTAGCTGATAGAGGCACTAGCTAGCCTAAAGCTAAAAATGATCCTCAGCACGCTCAAGAAAAACCCTCAGAATGCTTTGTTTATTGTAGGTAGCTAGCATATCAACAGCGCTTGCTGAAGCTATGAAGGAGGCAACTTCATCATGTGACTGTAAGCTCCCATAGTTAGGAGCCCAAAGGTGTTCCACTGCACACATCAACAACACAATACCACTAGCTCCCATAGAGGCTCCACTGCACACACTGCACACATCAACAACAGATTACCACTACAAGAAGGTGATTTTCTTCTTCATCAACTGCTACTACTTGTCATGGTCTCCATTACAAGCTAATTAAAATTGTCTATAATATTCTAGTGAGGTTAGGTGTTATTTGTTAATTGAGGCTAGGTATAATCTATTGCTTGAGGCTAGGTGTAATTTGATAATTCTTTCCTTGTGGCTAGGTGTCATTTGTTAATTCAATTCCTTGAGGCTAGGTGTAATCTATTGCCTGAGGCCAGGTGTAATCTATTGCTTTAGGCCAGGTGTAATCTATTGCTTGAGGCTACAGAAGGTGTAATTTGTTAATTCTATTCCTTGAGGCTAGGTGTAATCTATTCCCTGAGGCTAGGTGTAATCTATTGCTTGAGGCTAGGTGTAATCTATTGCTTGAGGCTAGGTGTAATCTATTGTTTGAGGCTAGGTGTAATCTATTGCTTGAGGCCAGGTGTAATCTATTGCTTGAGGCCAGGTGTAATCTATTGCTTGAGGCTAGGTGTAATCTATTGCTTGAGGCTAGGTGTAATCTATTGCTTGAGGCTAGGTATAATCTATTGCTTGAGCCAGGTGTAATCTATTGCTTGAGGCCAGGTGTAATCTATTGCTTGAGGCTAGGTGTTATCTATTGCTTGAGGCAAGGTGTAATCTACTGCTCGAGGCCAGATGTAATTGGTTAGGGAAGAAGCATATTCTATTACTTCTGTTTTGATGTTGAAAGAAGAAAGGAAAAAAATATATTTGCAAATTGCTTTTCTACCTCTAAATATTAACTGGCTTCTCCCTCTCTCTCCCAGTGTGTTGCAGGTATGATGCTCTCATGATTTAGTGGGGGCACTAATGGCTGCTGTGCTGTCCCTCAGCCCTGTTCTGAGCATTTAGTAACTTCTGGCAAACAATCTAGGTTATCCAGGTACAGAGTCACATGACATTTAAATCCCCTTCTCTTTCTCTTATAGTTTACTATCATAGAAACTTTGAATTGTTAATAAGAATGGATCCATCCTACCACACTGAATGACTTGTGTGCAACAGATATACCAGCACTGATAACCTACACACTAAACATTGGTTGGGCTCTGTGCTTGGCAGCTACAGCAGGTGTGCAGTGTTCTTGGTGAGAGCAGTGTGGCTGCTCGTGTGTGGAAATGCTCTCTAGATAATAGTTTCAGCAGAACTTGTTTCCTTTTGAGTTTCCATCCAAATTCACTTTGCCAAGTAACAGAACAAGAGTAAACACAGACAATAAGGACAGAGGATGTTGCTGGAGCATAGACCAGTGAGGCTCTGACAGGTTCCATCTAGGGCTGCAGGTGGCTCCACAGATACAGAAAGGAGAATAAAGGGACCCTCACCTCATACCAGAAGTAATGATGCCTCAGAAGCAGTCTGGATTAGGCATTCATTGTATATCTAGAAATTATATCAGTATCACTTCACTCTCTGAGCTGAAGATACAAAATGTGTTGCCTTGTGAGAAAATGCCCTTATGCCTTTGCAGTTCTTGCTCTGCTCACTAACTGCACAGCTAACTAGAGCTGAACTCACTGTCATAATCTCATCTCCATCAAAATCATCAGATGGAGTGAGAGCCACTGTACATAACTTCAGCACCTACAACAACAACAGCACCCGTGCCTTGCTCTACGCATACACACTTCAACACTGTTGCTCCAGCAACAACAACAGCAACACCCGCACCTTGCTCTACGCATACACACTTCAACACTGTTGCTCCAGCAACAACAACAGCAACACCCGTGCCTTGTTCTACGCATACACACTTCAACACTGTTGCTCCAGCAACAACAACAGCAACACCCGCGCCTTGCTCTACGCATACACACTTCAACACTGTTGCTCCAGCAACAACAACAGCAACACCCGTGCCTTGCTTTAAGCATACACACTTCAACACTGTTGCTCCAGCAACAACAACAGCAACACCCGTGCCTTGCTCTATGCATACACACTTCAACACTGTTGCTCCAGCAACAACAACATCAACACCCGTGCCTTGCTCTATGCATACACACTTCAACACTATTGCTCCAGCAACAACAACAGAACACGCGCGCCTTGCTCTACGCATACACACTTCAACACTGTTGCTCCAGCAACAACAAGAGCAACACCCCTGCCTTGCGCTATGAGCATACACACTTCAACACTGTTGCTCCAGCAACAACAACAGCAACACCCGTGCCTTGCTTTAAGCATACACACTTCAACACTGTTGCTCCAGCAACAACAACAGCAACACCCGTGCCTTGCTCTACGCATACACACTTCAACACTGTTGCTCCAGCAACAACAGCAACACCAGTGCCTTGCTCTACGCATACACACTTCAACACTGTTGCTCCAGCAACAACAACAGCAACACCCGTGCCTTGCTTTAAGCATACACACTTCAACACTGTTGCTCCAGCAACAACAACAGCAACACCCGTGCCTTGCTCTATGCATACACACTTCAACACTGTTGCTCCAGCAACAACAACAGCAACACCCGTGCCTTGCTCTATGCATACACACTTCAACACTATTGCTCCAGCAACAACAACAGAACACGCGCGCCTTGCTCTACGCATACACACTTCAACACTGTTGCTCCAGCAACAACAAGAGCAACACCCCTGCCTTGCGCTATGAGCATACACACTTCAACACTGTTTCTCCAGCAACAACAACAGCAACACCCGTGCCTTGCTTTAAGCATACACACTTCAACACTGTTGCTCCAGCAACAACAGCAACACCAGTGCCTTGCTCTACGCATACACACTTCAACACTGTTGCTCCAGCAACAACAGCAACACCAGTGCCTTGCTCTACGCATACACACTTCAACACTGTTTCTCCAGCAACAACAACAGCAACACCCGTGCCTTACTCTACGCATACACACTTCAACACTGTTGCTCCAGCAACATCAACAGCAACACCCGTGCCTTGCTCTATGCATACACACTTCAACACTGTTGCTCCAGCAACAACAACAGCAACACCCGTGCTTTACTCTACGCATACACACTTCAACACTGTTGCTCCAGCAACAACAACAGCAACACCTGTGCGCCTTGCTCTATGCATACACACTTCAACACTGTGGCTCCAGCAACAACAACAGCAACACCCGTGCCTTGCTCTACGCATATACATTTCAACACTGTTGCTCCAGCAAAATCAACAGCAACACCCGTGCCTTGCTCTATGCATACCAAGTGTAAGCTGTTGTTAGAGCAGGTGCCACCTCCTGTCTGTTTGTTAAGCTCCCATGCCACTCCTACAAGTACTGCACTGTTGGTTCCAGCAACAACAACAGCAACACCCGTGCCTTGCTCTACGCATATACATTTCAACACTGTTGCTCCAGCAAAATCAACAGCAACACCCGTGCCTTGCTCTATGCATACCAAGTGTAAGCTGTTGTTAGAGCAGGTGCCACCTCCTGTCTGTTTGTTAAGCTCCCACGCCACTCCTACAAGTACTGCACTGTTGGTTCTGGAGTGTATTTGATTGTGACTACGTCTCCTCCTGCTCCAAAGTAAGCATTCCTTCCATTTTTGACAACTAGACAAATTATTAGAAGGCACTCTCTAGCTCTGCTTGGCATTGTGCTTAAAACACTCGCCATCGCTTCTAGCTAGCACGATACATAAGATTGACGACCCCTACCTATGCAAAATAGATTACATCTGCACATGGGCACTACTTGGTATGCTCCTCCTCTGCATTAGCCCCTGCCCCACCCCCTCCACACCTCCTTGTTGACCGACGCTATAAATGCCAAACAGCTTAACAAATAGCGTTTGTGAGATAGTAAGTGCATTTAGGGGGGCAGATTCTTTACATAGTTTCCCCAAGTTTCTCCCACTCCAACCACTCCATATTAAGCACACCTTGTGTATTACTAACCTGTTCTAATGAGTTCCAAGAATACTGACCTATGACCTGGCTAAGCAGTTTCAACTTCACTCTGGCCATGATTGTAGTTGACCAACAAACAACTTAAAGGTTAAAGGTTAAAGGTCTCATAGCTATCTAACCAGTTTCTCCTTGGACATCTATGGACAAAAATGTCTATAACTTAAAAATGTCTTGTCCAAATGCTTTCAAATTTGTAAGGTAAGTAGTCGATGTGGCACTGAATGCTTTAAGAACCAAAAAAATACATCTTAATCACCCCCAAAACAGCGAAATTTATGGGCATCTGCCACCTTAATGGTCTTGCGTGCAATGATGGCGTCGACGAATCCACAACGCTACAGAATTGCATGAGAGAATTGGAGCTTTCAATACAAATCTACTTGAAAGACATCGCCACTTTCTTGCACATAAGAAAAATCATTCCCAGAGCGACCTACAGTAGAGGCCAAAAAAACACGTTTATTTTGAACGTGCGTAGATGCTTACCGTTTCCAACCGTTACTTAACAAACGCTAACAAACGCAAATAAACAGTTAACGTTTACGAGAGTTTTGCGCAGCGACGCTGACTAAAGGTTAGCACTTCCGCGCAAAGGTCACCAAAGTGCACGAGATTTGTGCCTCGTGGCAAGTTAATTTTTTAGCTGCTTGAGACTCGACTCGTCTTTGCTTCGAGATTTTGAAAGGATTAGATCGTATAAGTTGTTGAAAAGATATCCTGAAGCCCACGGTGAAAAACAGTGAGTTGATTCTGTATGATTGTGATATAAATACCTCTTTTCAGCTAAGTAGCTGGTCCTTCACAGGTTTGTTAGTCATGCTTCTGACTATAGCACTTGCAAGCCTTTTTTTCTTAGTTATTCCATAAGAATGGGCTAGCAAAACTTAGCTAGCTTTTGTGTGCAAGCCTTTAGCTACATACCATGCTCTCAATGTATAAAAGTGTCGATAGTTAAACTTTATCTTGACTAGGGGATAGTTTGTATATCAGCATTCTCTAACTGCTATTATTGCAGCTTTGAGATTGTTTATATGTGGGAGAGCAAAAATGTAGATGGTCCTGTTATTTGAACATGCTGATTGGCAACAAATAAAATGTAGGTAGGATTTTGGTGATGGTCCCTAGTTTCCTTCCAAGATCTCTACCAACATTTCCAGCTTTGTAACCCACATTACACCAAATTGTTCTTCTTTGGAGATGGGTAAAGTGGTTATGCATCCAAAATAAATAATGTATTGGACAATATGATTGTGTATTTCTTTCTTATCTTTGGCATATGTATAATAGAATGTTCTTCATTGGAGAAGAACCAGAGGGAGCTAACCCACCCGTGTGCCACTTCTGGAGAACAGGTTGGCTCCGGTAACTCCCCCAGTGCCTCGGCCTTCTCCAGTTTGTCTTCAAGGTTCAATGAAGTTGACACCCCATTTCTCCACCTGCCTTGGTGCCAGGCCCCCTCCTTTCAGACCGTTGATTTGAAGGTGGTCACTCAAAAGTGGGACATCACCTTTTTTAAATAATTGTTTTTTTTGGGTTAATTTATTTTTTAATACAGATTGTTATAAGTGTTAGCCATGTGATGGCGGCTCAGCAATATCAAGATTGAATTATTTTGTACAACAAAGAACACAACAATTGAATTGAAACCACATTTTATAACCATATAATTGAACAGTCAGGTAGAAAACAAAATAGAAAATAAAGCAGCAATTAGAAATAAATATATTAGAATCTTCTGATACTCCTCTGGATAGGAGGGCTAGGATTAGTTCCAGAATCTTCATTCTTCCCACCTGAAGTAGTGCAAGTCCCCTGAGCATCGGTAGTCTCAGCGAGAGCACAGCAGTTGCAGTCAGCATCTGTCTTCTACCTGAAGCACTCTCGTTCTAATCTGCATTTAATAGTATTAATAAAGGTGAGGTGTAGAAACCTACCCTTGACCGTCAAAAGGCTTCAGATAAGAGACTGATTTCGACTGCACTGCTTCTTGATAGGTGACGCTCGACTGAAGTACGAAACCGGAGACTTAGGCTAGATTGTAATACTTCAGGTGGGAAGAGTGAAGGCTCTAGAAACTTGAGAGCGCTCGCTCGCAATTGAGGCTTATAGCGGAGCGAGACAATAATTGCGAAGCGCTTGCGCTTCAGCACCGCTACGCGGACGGTTTATCTCGTTTGCTACCATTGGTTTCCGTTGGGATTGCTAGCGTTTACGGTGTGCGTTTATTAGCGTTTACGGTTGGCGTTTTTTAACGTTGAACGCAACGCAACCGGCATGTTTTTTGGCCCTGTACTGTACTACTATTCTGTCACTGTCAAGTTTTTTCTGGTGTAATTCCATAAAAACTTGACTCAGAACACCACTCAGCAAGCTTATAGCTATGAACTAGACTGAGCATGTGCAGTACTTCAATATTTCTTAAGTTCATATCAATTAGAACACCATAAATCTACTTGGAGTGAGCTTTATTTTGAATGTCTAAGTATGTTGTGTAGTTCTGGAGATATGACTTGACCCAGGCTGTGGCATCTTATAGCTATCTAACCAGTTTCTCCTTGGACATCCATGGACAAACATGTCTATCACTTAAAAATGGCTGGTCCAAATGCTTTCAAATTTGAAAGTTAAGTAGTCTATGTGGCACTGAATGCTTTAAGAACCAAAAAAGAACTCTTAATCACCCCTTAATCACCACATAAATCACCACATAAACACCACATAAACAACGAAATTTATGGGCATCTGCCACCTTAAAATGAAATTCATCTCTTTCTCTTATGGTGTTGGGGGGACTATACCTGAAACCACCAAAATTTGAACGCATATAGCCATCATACCTTTCCCCCCCTTTCTTCTGCGTAGATACTATTGATACCAACTTGCTGCTCATTCTGTGTGCTTTTAAGATATGTCTCTATAGGCACCTTTTCTTAGAAGATACATCCAAAAAGGCAAGGGTCACTCCAAAAATTGCACCCCACACCCCACAAACTGTGGCAAGGATAATTCCCAAGTGCCTGGTCTACAGATGCTCAAATATGGTTTGTAGCTTACCAAGACATTTAGTTGTGATATAATATAATAACTTGGCATATTTATAAACACATCTCGTGTTCATTAGTTCTAAGGCATTTCATTTCGAACCACGCAAAATACACGCAAAATCTGTGACGGTCACCTCTTCTAATCACCATAACTCGGCATGATTCAAGTAAAAAAAGAATTTAAACCGTCATAGTCATGTTTGCGACAAAATCAGAACAAAATAGATTTTCAAAATTCCTGGGAATGGGTGTTTAAGATGGAAACTCCAGTTTTTGATGTAGAAATAGCTTCTTATCACCGAGATTCCATAGAATGTTCCATTTAACAAAGGATGTTGCTGTTGACACAGTAGGTGTTGCTGTTGAAAGAGTACGTGTTTCTGCTAACGGTGAGTGTTGCTGTTAACTCTTTAGGTTTGATGGTGGATAATGCATGCATGTGAGTTTCTCATGGACAACAATAGCAGATATATCCACGCAAACAACACAGCTTGATAGTCATAACCAAAAATCTACGCTAGTGCTGGCATGCTAAAATCTAACTCAAGAATGCGGCTGTGACTAACCCTACTCCACTAGGAAAATAAACACAGTTGCTGAAGTGAGGAAGTTTAGAGTAACAAGTATTGTCTTGTAGACAGACAAATAACAAACTAAAGAAGAAGTTGGTAATCATATTAGCAGCCATGGCTGCAGGCAGCAAAACATTTAGAATCTGATGTAACATAGAAGGACTTTGATACAAGTTCATTGTCTCCCATCCTAGGGCTTAGCAGTTGATAGAGGACTAGCTAGCCTAAAGCTAATAGGATCACCACAGCTTAAATACTAGCATGCTAGAGAAAAACCCTCAAAGATGGTGTCTTTACTGCTAGGTAGCTTGCATATCCACAGCGTTTGTTGATAGAGCCCTCAAGCTATGAAGAAGGCAACTTCGTCATGTGACTCTAAAATGAATACATGAGCATGCTTGTGTTGCGTTACTTAATTTTGGTCCCTAAATAGGTATGAGTGAATGTTTGCTTAACAGTGGGTGTTGATAGTGAATGTGGATGCCAAGCCATGCTTGATGTCCAAGAGCTTCTTGGGGAGGGAGGGGCAATGTGTAAACGCCAGAATATATGTAGAGGTCATGGTAAGCGATCAAGCTATATACATCAGGATATAGAGGATATAGGCCTGGGTATAGTATAGAGACCAGTTATAGACCAGTTAGAGACCCGGGTATAGGGGCCCACGTACAGGAGTCAGAGTATAGAGGCCAGGGTACACAGACCAGGGTATAGAGAAGGCATAGAGACCAGGGTATAGAGAAGGCATAGAGACCAGGGTATAGAGAAGGTATAGAGACCAGGGCATAGAGAAGGTATAGAGACCAGGGTATAGAGAAGGTATAGAGACCAGGGTATAGAGAAGGTATAGAGACCAGGGTATAGAGAAGGTATAGAGACCAAGGTATAGAAGGTATAGAGACCAGGTTATAGAAACTAGGGTATTATAGAGACTAGAGTAAAGATAGAGACCAGGGTATAGAGACCAGGGTATAGAGACCAGGGTATAGAGACCAGGGTATAGAGGCCAGGGTATAGCAACCTAGGTGTAGAGACCAGGGTATAGGGACTAGATAGAGACCAGTGTATAGAGACCAAGATAGAAACCAGGTTATAGAGAACAGTGTATAGAGACTCGATAGAGACCAAGGTATAGAGACCAAGATAGAAACCATGGTATGGAGACCAGGATATAGAGACATTGGTATAGAGACCATGGTATAAAGACCAGGGTATAAGACCACATATTATAAAGACCATGGTATAGAGACCAGTGCATAGAGGCCCTGGTATAGAGGCCACACTATAGAGATCAGGGCATAGATAGCAGGTTATAAAGATCAGGGTATAGAGACCAGGGTTTAGAGGCCAGGATATAGAGACTAGGGTGTAGAACCAATGTATAGAGCCAGGGTTTAGACATCAGAGTATAGAGACCACGTATAGAGATCAGGGTGTAGAGATCAGGATATAGAGACAAGAGTATAGAGACCAGGGTATAGAGACAAAGATATAGAGGCCAGGTATAGAGACCAGGGTATACAAGCCAAGGTATAGAGACAAATATATCGAGACCAGGATATAGAGTCTAGGGTATAGAGAGACCGGTGTATAGAGGTCAAACTATAGATATCAGGATATAGAGACCAGGTTATAAAGACCAGGATAGAGACCAGGTTGTATAGAGAAGGTTATAGAGGCCAGGGTATATGGTTTAGAGACTGATAGACTGACTGACTGACCCCAAATGCTGGCCTTTGCATGTGACATACTCGGGGGGAAAACCCGACCCAGAGAGTACTTGAACCTGCAACCTCCAACTTACATGGCTGGTGCTCTAACCATTAAGCCACTGGGACTGTCTGGTGAGCTAGGTGGTCTTACTGCCTCTCCCTTCAGGATGCCACCAAAGGTGTGGTTGAGGTGGCAGTTCAAACTGTTGCTGTACATATAGTGCAGGCCAGCATCAACGTCCCCAAATAGGATTTTTATATATTGCTGCATAACTCCACACAGGAAGGTTTTTGTGTTCTTATCTTTGGACAGTGGATACCTTGGACATCCAGTGCCACTCCCCTTTTGTGCATAGTGTTAACCACAATCACATTACAAAATCTTCGCTATATGTAACCCAAAAGGCTATTTTTTTAAATTTCTCGACTAGTTCTTGATGAAACATTCCAATCTTTCACACTCTATCAACACTCTGAAGTGTCTAAAGATGGATTTTTGATTAGGTCATTTTTTAATTAGTTATTCACCAAAATTGGAATTCTTTCTTTAGTGTTGACTTCAATTCAAATTCTCTCAATCAACTCTTCAGTTACAATTTCAAAAAATGCACAAACAAAATAGCTAGAGATCTGTCTTATGGATTTTTGATTAAGTTAATAATGAATAAGTTATGTATAGACAATGTTAGTGTTCATTATGTAAGTACACGACGGTGCGACTTGTAGCATTTCACAGCTTGTTCCACCTCCCTTCCTAGTTGTTTCCTTCCAGATAGGCAAGTTCATACTCCCTCACTCTCCTGAAGTATTTTCTCATGAGATCTATTGAGACAGAGTCAAGTGCTGGATGGAGAATCTCTTTTAGTCTAGTATAGGTAAAGTTAGTGTGTGCCCGACAGAACCGCTTTGATTGACCCCAGACACGTTCAATGGGGTTAAGCTCACAATGGAACTTTGGAAGCAACATGCTCAAATGACCCCTACTATGACAGTAGTGCTCCACCTGGGTCTTCTCCCAAACAAAGTCTTCATGGAAGGAGATAAGCTGCCTCATCTGGTCAGCCTTCAGATGGCCAATGTTCATTAGTCCTCTTTCTTTCAGTATGGTCCTGAGACCTTTTGCTGAACCATCTGGATGGACCATGACCTGTTGCTGTCCACCCCAAATAGTGTCTCTTACTCTTCTTGGACCTCCGTCCTTCACCAGTATGTTGCGTGGAATCAGCACAAGCTCTTCATACTTCCTGTGGCAGCTACTCTGATAGAAAATGAAGAGGACTGAGTGTGTAGCTGGGGGGTACTTGAAAGAAGCGATGTCACATGCACAGTCTCCATCTGCTTCATAAAATGGTCGCCAGTCCAATACCCCTCCCTCTCTGCACCATATTCCAGGACTTCTCTTGCAGTTTCCTTGATGACCTGATGGTTTGCCTCTGCTAGAGCATGCTGCTCGGGGGTCAGCTTCAGATATCCATCATGCTCGTCAATGAAATCTGACACCATGATCCCACTCCCTTTTGTCTTTGGCAGTATGGCAGGCTTGTCATCTGTCCCTCACAACCATTTTTGGCTGTCAGATAAACTAAGCTTAGCAAGACAGCCAGTATACCTTGTTCCACGAGTCTGATGAGCTGACAGTAGAGCTACCTCGGAAGGTCTATCCTAGAGCGGTCCTAGAGCGGTCCTGCACCGCAGAATGGTGCGCAGTGAAATGTTGTAACACTAGCTTGGTCATAGCAGACGTTGGAGCTAGTCAACAGTTGTTTCATCAGTCCCCTTCACCACATGGAGATGTGACATAAGTCTTGAATTTTCACCAGACGGTCCCAGTGGCTTAATGATTAGAGCACCAGCCATGTAAGTTGGAGGTTGCAGGTTCAAGTCAAAAACACGGCGACAAGACTCCCTGGACAAGCCCTACAAACAATGAATCCTGCAAAGATATCCCAAGGACCGAACTACTACGCCCCAGAACAAGAAGCCCAATTAACGCACATCGGGTAATGCATCGAAAAATGCACAAACACTGTACACAATCATCTTTTGACACACACACATTCTAGGACATCTAGATGCACACACGGGCATCTAGACGCGCAGACATTACACACACATCACAAGACTGCATCTAGAATTAAATATAACAATCACCCCATACATACAAACAAATAATTGTATGCAGCCATGCACTTAACAAGCTCTAATTAAGAACCACACTAATTTAGCACACCCATAGTATTTAAACCCACCCTCATCCTATTATTGCACACACATGCTGTCTAACTATTCCAAGGCACTGATGAAGGCTACTCTATCAAGCCCAAATATATTTGTCTTTGTGAAAGTTGTGAGTTCCTAGTTAGTTTCCCTCTAATATACTCCTGTCTTTAAACCCACCCTGAGCTAGGTGCAAATTCAAGACTTATGTCTGACTGGGGGGGGGTCACATCTCCAAGTGCTGAAGGGCAACTACTTGTTGATGATCATTACCCGTTTTCCCCTTTTCTGTCATTTCATGTTAGGCTGGGACCACAGTTGATATCCATTACTCTGTTGGGGTCTGTGGGTTGGGCTAGGGTTGGGCTTAGGGCTAGGGCTGGGGCTGGGGCTAGGGCTAGGGCTAGGACCAAGGAATAGAGACCAAGGTATAGAGACCAGATAATACCAGGGTTTACATACCAGGGTATAGAGACCAGGGTATAGAGTCCACAATAGAGATCAGGTTATAAAGACCAGGGTATCATCACCCATGTGTCATCCATGGATGACCAAGTTAATAGGGATGTACATGGATAATTCGTGGATGGCAGAGTTACCAGGATTCATCTGCGGATGGCCGAGTTACTAGGGATAGCCATGGTTCATCTGCAGATGGCCGGGTTACTAGGGATATCCAGGGTTCATCTGCAGATGGCCGGGTTACTAGGGATATCCAGGGTTCATCTGCGGATGTCTCTAGAAACTCTTTCATCCGTGGCTACTGTGACAGGCGGTCATTGGACATACATGGACTTCCTTGGATGAACCCTGGTAACTCTGCCAGATGTTCTTAGTTCCTCTGCCGTGCGCGGATGATCCTCGTACATCCCTAGTAACTCGGTCTACCATGGATGACATGGGATTGACCACGACGACACTGAACCACCTGACACTGCACATGTACTAACATGCAAGAGAGATAATATTTTCTTATATAAATGCATGCAATGAGCTTTTAATAATGGCGCTCTTGCAAAATGTAAATATATACAGACATCAAACTAGTAGAATGTTCACAGGGTGATTCCTCATGTCACAAGAATGGAACAGCAATTCAGCATATTCACCATGATGACACTGATCTAGCCATTGCCCTAACTAACCCTACCTACTGTCCTATCAGTAACCCTAGCCACTGCCCTGCCCCATCCATTGCCCTATCTCTAACCTAACTCTATCCCTAACCCAGTATACTGAAGGGTGCAGTTTTGATGATGACATCATGATGATGTAATGCTAGGATTGCGAGATTTGGAATTAACTATGGTGTGCTTCAAATATAGAAAAAGTGATATGAGCATTCCCACACAAGGTTTAATCATACCAGCTGCTAAACTGACTTTACCATTTAAGGAATTGCGTGAAGTATCAACTGCCAACATAACTTGTTGAAATTTCCCCTGCATAAAATTCCAACATGCTATCATGGCTCTAACATTGACATATGAGTAAGCTACGGCATACAAAACGCACCTTCATCACTACAATCAGACATCAATTTTGCAGGAGCTGCTTCAGGAGCATACTCCTTCATCAAGATTTCTGTGATCGCACGATACTGTGGCTCTGTGAGCAGGTATTCCATGAATATTCCATAAACATCTTTGTCCTCCTCCACTTTGTTTCTAAGGACACCCAACACCTCGCACGCTTTCTCTTCAGGTCTCAGCATGGATATAACATTAGTGACGGAATAGTAGGTTGCTCTGGGAAGGATGTTTCTTATGTGCAAGAAATTGGCGATGCCTTTCAAGTTGATTTGTATGGAAAGTTCCAATTCTCTCTCATGCAATTCTGTAGCATTGTGGATTCCGTGGACACAATCATTGCACACTAGCCAAATGCTACAAATTGTGGATTAAATTTTTTATAAGGTTAATAAGCATATTCTTTACAAACAGGTAATACATACAATTGTCCAAGTTTATAGTGTTTCACTCACCTCATCCACCGACAATGCTTACTACACAGTTGAAATGCTGTCCCTCGGAGGAATATTACCTATCAAGATAATACAATAATATAACTTTATGGCTCTTTTTCTTCTAAGTACCCAGGGCCAAAGCCAATCACATTAGCTAAAAATGTTTTTGATTTCACAGGAACTTTAAGTAGTACAGGAGGCAGTTGGCCACACTTCTCTGGAGACCAAAGAAGAGTTCCAGCTAGAAGCTTTCAGGGGAAGAGTGTGCAAGTCTAGGATACAAACATTGCTAGCCAATCCCCCACACCACACACACACAACAACAAAGCTATAATGTCAAGATGACACAGTTCTACCCCCCACCCTAGCAGTTAGGCAGGTAAACAACTGCTAACCTTTCCTTAGTTATCACCGAGTTGGGCCGGGAACTGCAACTTGATGACCGCGCCAGGCAATGGTAGGATCCTAATAGTCGCGTGCGCGATCATTTCTCCAGGTTAAAATGACTGCTAGTGTCTTTTGAATTTGGGGCATTGTCTGTGACACTAACTAAATTTAAGCTGCTTGATTTTCCACTTCAACTAAGCTCAAATCGAATAGATAAATGTTACGTTTGCATTACGTTAGCTAAAAATCACCATTTCAGTCAAATTATCAACTGTTATCTTGTTAGGATAGCCTATTCAAAAGAGTGGAGTTTGCGGTTACCCTGAGGCGAAGCCGAGTGATGTAACCGCAAACGAGTAGGTTAAATTGGCGCGAGTTATTTACTTATACTACACTGCGCATGCGCTAAACTACATAGATGGAAGAATTTTTTATTGACCAAGGCGCCCTAGCTATTGACAAAGTACTGCTAGATAAACACGAAGCTGAGTTGGAGCAACTTCCTTCAACTGATAATCAAAAGCTCCTTCAATTTCAGTGATTTATGAACCCACAGTGGCTGATAGAACATCCAGTAGAACCATCTCTCAATTCTGTCCTGCAGCCAGGACCTTCTGTTTCTCCTCTCATCGCTATTCAACCAACTCCAGTGTCCCAATCTCGTTTTGGAGATGCCATGACTAGTAAGCAATTACAACAAGCTGTTGCTAGTAGGGTGCCAGCAAACACTAAGAAAAGTACTAGCACAATTTGGTTAGAATGGTGTAAAGCCAGAAATGTTACTCAAAGTATACTGGAGATGGAAGATGCAATTATTAATGAGTTAATAGCACAATTTGTGCAAGAAGCACGCAGGAAAGATGGGAATGAGTATCCTCCAGGATCTCTCACCAACATAGCCTCTGCAGTCCAACATTACCTCAGAGAAAATGGACGACCTTCAGTATCATTTTTTGATGAAAAAACCCAGCATTTGACCTCATGAGGAAGAGCCTTGATGCTAAACTAAAAGAACTTACCAGAAGAGGAGTTGGCAGTCGTAAAAAACAGGCACAGCCAGTCACTCCACAAATGGAGGAAGAATTGTGGGAAAAGAAAATCTTCAGCAGAGAATCTCCTGAATCATTCACCAATGTTATTTTCTGGTACTGCTCCAAGATGTTTGGACTTCGAGCTGCAGATGAACATAGGCATTTGGAAGTTGGCCAGTTCACAATAGCAACTGATGAAACTGGTAAATATCTACGCTTTACAAGGGAGGAGCTGCAAGAACTGGCAAGGAGGTCTTAACCAAAGAAAAATTGAGCCTAAAGATTTGAAAATATATGCGAAGCCAGAGCTTGGGGAGAGGTGTGCAGTCAGCAACTTTGTATTTTATTTAAGTAAAATTCCTCCAGATGGCCCCTTTTATCGCCGACCCTTAACTGGGAATTCAGTCAGGTATATGTGACCCTCCAAGGGGAAAGGCACTATACAGCAATAATTGAATTTTGAGAAAAACGAGTTTGAAATATTTTGTATTTCCCTCCACTTTCCTGGGCATGCACAGTACTATAATTAACTCTTCTAAATACTGGTAGGGAGAGTAATTTTTCCTCTACAAAATGGTAGCAGTTTGCTGAAATTTTGACTAAGCTTTCTCGAGTTAGGAGCGGTTGAACGCTAGTAATTTTATGGCTCTAGCTAGTGTTTTAGAAGAAGAACTATTGCTTGTTGAGAAGGAATATCTACTCTCAGAAACAGTTCCAGAAGGATCTTCTGAGGCCCACGAAGATAGCTATGGCTCTTCTGAAGACTGTGGAGCAGTGCTAGAAGATAGGCAGCAAGTGGGAGCAGCCACTGAGACTGTAAGATTTGATGTTAGGCAGGAAGATTTTGAAGAAGAGAGTTCAGTGAGTGATTTCTATGCAACTACTTGTGTTTGTAAGCTTGGGATAGATAAGACAGCATGCAGTACTACACTAACCATGAATGAGTTTACAGAGTTCAGGGACAACTGTAAACAGTTCACCACTGGTGAACTCGATGCTATGTTACTAGCTCAAATCCACTCTCATTTTGGAGGTCATGTTTCTGGATCATCTAGTACAAACCCTCGTAGGTCTACCAGTTCTGTTTCCAAGTTCTTTTTTAAAACTAGGCCAATCTGTCGGAAAACTTTCCTTTTTCTACATGGCATATCTAACAAGCGCTATGGAAACTTGGCAGACCATTACATACGGCATGGTCTAACTCCTAGAAGGCATGGTTTAACGGGTCGCTCTCCAGCAAACACCACTTCTAGTGTAGGATTAGATGGTGTGCTTACCTTTATTGTTAACTTTGCCTCTGCCGTAGCTCTTCCTATTCCAGGAAGACTGCCCAATTTCAAAGATGAAAGGGTTTTACTGCTTCCTACTGATATGACAAAAATTGGGGTGTATCGTAAATACACAGAATCATGTGAGAGAGATAGCAAGACGCCAGTTGGCAAAAGCACTTTCTTGGATTTATGGAATAAGCAGCTTCCTTACATTTCTGTAACTAAACCAGCAACTGACCTCTGCTGGGAGTGTAAAAAAAACATGACCTTAATCAGTCGATCCAGTAACTTGTCTATTGAAGATAAGTCTGACCGCCTTACTAAAGCACAGGAGCATGTGAAAGATGCTCGTGCTGAACGTAAGCACTATAATAAAGAGTGTGAAGATTGTAAAGAGAAGAGGGAGTTGTGTAACACGGATAAGTATGTGGGGCCTATGCATTACTCCTTTGATTATGCACAGCAGGTGCATTACCCGTCTAATGCTCTACAGCCAGGTCCTATCTTTTTTAAGACTGCTAGGCGATGTCAAGTTTTCGGGGTTTGCTGTGAACCACAGCAGTTTCAAGTTAATTATCTTATTGATGAGGCCAGTTACATTGGTAAGGGTGCCAATAGCACCATTAGCCTGTTGCATCATTTTTTGGACACATATGGTGGTGATGAAGAAGAGCTCCTCCTTCATGCCGACAACTGTGTTGGTCAAAATAAAAACAATGCAGCTATACACTATTTAATATGGCGTTCAATGACTGGAAGAAACAAACGTGTGTCTCTTTCATTTATGATAGCTGGGCATACAAAGTTTGCACCTGATAGATTTTTTGGACTTTTTAAGAGAAAGTTTCGTCATAGTAATATCAGTTCTTTAGTTGACCTCTGCATATCTGTTACTTCATCAAGTATTACTGGCAAAAACAAAGTGCAACTCACATCTGATGCACTTGGAAATAGTCTAGTTACATGGTACAACTGGACAACATTCTTATCCGAGTTCTTTTGGCCATTTCCTGGTAGCACAACTTACCACCATTTTAGTGCATCGCATGACAGTCCGGGTACTCTCTTTGTCCGGGAAAAAATTTCTACTGATGAAACTAGTCGGGATTTACTAAGGAAAGAGTGTGACGTTGAAGATATGCATGGAATGCCTGAAGAGATCCTTCCACAGGGCATGGATTCTCAAAGGCAATGGTATCTCTATGAACAGATACGACCCTTTTGTACCAACTTAGTTGCAGCAGACATGACTTGCCCTTTGCCCAATATCCCTAAGCCAGGCAACACCACATCAAATGACAGTATTTTAAGTACCTCTGCAGGTCAGAAACGTGGAGCCGCAGATAGTCGAGTAGAAGGCGAAAGTACTCCTAAACGTGTTTGTTCCTGTGCATACTGTAAAGAAATTGGACACTTCAAGACTAAAAGGGGTGATAACATGTCCAAAACTTCTTGAAGAGACAGGGAATGAAATATAACTGTCTTTTTACTACTGGGACACTGATTTTCCAAATAACGCCCACCTTAATTATATATTGATTGTCTTATATCTTTCAATTAATTTCGAATTATAATAAATATGATCGCAAAATCAAATTTACACATTGTAGTATGGTTTGAACCAAAAAAATTAAAATTGATGTATATAGCCTATAGTGCCTTTTCCCTTGGAGGGTCACATATACTCGTCACAAGTAATAGGAATACACAAGCTCTGTACTATTGTTAAAAGCTTTTGTGAAAAGGCTGGGTTTCATGGATATTATACCAACCACTCAGGAAAGGTAACATGTGCAACTGAGCTATTTAAGCAAAATATTGATGAACAGCTTATTATGAGGCAAACTGTGAGGATGCTGTGAGGAAGTACAAAAGGCCATTGATTGAACACGAATTGCAAGTGTCAGACATCTTTCAACCTCCTGCACCAAAGAAACACAGTACTTCTGAGACACTTGTCCTTCCTGGGAAAGAGAATACCCCATATACTTCGTGCATACCTGTATTCAACTTTAGTGCACAGGATAATGCAGCACAAAACATCTTTATAAATTATAACAAGTGATGACATTAAAGCTTCATGAACAGTGAACATTAATAGCTAAAGCTTTCAACAATAAAAGTCTTGAAACAGAATGGAAGCTAACTTCCATGGCCTGCAGCAATAAAAGTGTAGGTTATATGCTTATATAACCTATAGTTATTAACCAATCAAATTAGCCACAGATCATGTGATGTAGTATAAAGATGCAAATTTGTCCCAATTCTGTCTTCAAATAAGTAAACTTAATTAGGCTCCCTATAAGTATGCTTTCAGCATGTCAACAACTTTATTTTTAAATGTTTGATGCCTGTAATAACAGAAAGTAAAAACACAAGTACAATTTTCGGAACCGTCTGTACTGCAACAGCCAACATTAGCTACAGATCTTCAGATCTTGCCCAACCCTAAATCAGCATAGGAGTAAAGGATTCCCTACCAGACCCACAATCCTTATAATTCACCTTGATTGTTCAATGAACTTATACTTTATATAATAGAGTTTCTTGCTAATAAACTTGGCTTATTCACTGATGTGAGTTTTTGGTTTATATATTAATTAGCTGACAGTTATTCTTACGTTCTTACGGCACAATTGCCACACAGGATGCTACTATAAGTACATTGCTGAGTCATGAACTCTGACACTTCAAGAAGGAGGGATTTAGCAAGGATAAAATCCCAACCATGCAGCTCTATAACCTCTACAGTATATATATAAAACTTTCAATCTGCATGCTCCCTTCTGGACTAAACTTGAAGGTATAGGAATGACCATGTCAAAATTGCATGTTTCAAAACCAAATTTGTGGGGTCACCAGATTCTACTCCTTATGTGTGCAATAAAACAGTGTGGTCTAGTCTTGTATGATATATCTATATATATATATATATAGGAGGTGATGCAAAGCCACAAATTGATGGTCGTTGTTTTATTGTTGTGTGTGTGCTCACAGAGCATTTCTAAGAATGAAACTTCCATAGCTTTTCACTCCCAACCCTCACTGTGAGCTCTCAACTGTTCATGCCAACTTCACATAGTTTGAAATCCTGGCTTGTGATTGAGGCCCTGCTTTGAGAGTGTGTAACTTTATTATAACTATAACTAGAGTTTACTTTTGTTAATCTGATGTTTAATGTTTACAACCTTGTTATCTGACAAAACCTCAAGAATTAATATAACACGATAAACTTTTGTTGCGACACTGATTCGCTTTGTTTAAATGTAAGTGTAAATTAAGCGATTTTTCACTTGACTATATACACTCTGATTTGACCTAACGAATTACAACCATCTGAATAGACTAGAAATATACTCTTTCGACATTTTACCTAGATGCTCTAGCCTGCCTCAGTATCAACATTTCTGACGAGGGCTAGAGCATCTGTCGAAGCATCGAAAGAGAAAATTTATTGAGAAAGTCATAACTCCTGTTCATTCACTGCCACTCAACTCCTCTTTCTCTTAATTAGCTGTATCCATAGGCAACAGCAGCAATTTGGACTTGACCTGCCACCTCCTACACTGTTTCATCAAGCCAGCATGGACTCGGCTATACCTCTACATGGCTGTAAAGCAAAATGAGCCTTCTCTGTAAAAAGAACAAGGTGGTTGCCCTTGTCATGATTGAGGTATATACATGCTTGCAAATGTTGCTAGGCCTTTTATTACTCTTCTAGCCAGCAAGCTTGTAGAAGTGCTTCAGGTTAAGAGCTCCCAGCCACTGCAAAACTAGTTTATGTGGAGAGCAGCTGTTGTGGCCCCTAATTTTCCAGTTAAGTTATACTATAACTAGAGAACCATATATATGTAACAGGATGTATGCATGTACATAGAATATATGCTATCCGGTGTTAACTATCTTTTTAGTGCAATTTTTAATTTTTATAAGAAATACTAAGAAATATGTCTGAGCCAATCAACATCATTAGGTGTTCCTATATGTTGCCTCCTGAGCCATGGAATAACGATCCTCCAAGATGTGCACTTGTCAAGTACCTAATCTTAGATTTCAACTGGCACTTGTTGTATCCGCCACTGATGGCAGAGTGTATCACAGAGAGATGATATGATTGACATTGGTCTGTCTTCTTGGATCCTATGAGGTTGAGACTCTGTAACCACTGATTGACATCAGTGTCCTAGGCATAGGCTAGTAATAAAATGTGAGACAGTTATGTGGCTATGAATGACTTGTTACAATACATAACTACCTGTCCAAGTGTTGGGCCTTTGACGACACTAGAGTTCCCTACAAGCATTCTTTTCAGCTTGTTATCTGCCACTTGCTTCTAATTTTGAGTGCGTGGAATATTATATCACCTTTTGATATTTTAGATAATGAGAAGGTTGAGTTAATGGCAATATTATTGTGGTTGAGCTCCAGGTGTTTGACTTATTTATCAGCTCTCACAGCACTGCTTGTTACAGTGAACAAAAAGACCACTAAGAACTCCCAGATGGCATTAGGGTACCAAAAATGACCACTGTTGAGTGAATGATTATAATAACAGGTGCAGGTGAGCTTGCCACTCATGCACATCCATTGAGGTAGGCACCTGAAACATACAAGTATTCCACAGGCTAGCTTTACTGGATGGCACAACACCTGCATACATATGCAGCAAGCAACCTCCACTCCACAAGCTAGAGATATACCATTTCATGTTTTGAGGAACTGAAGAGAAAAAAGATGGAGGGGCAATGTCAAGAGCATTATGAATGAGTGCAGTTCGCGTTTGCCAAAGTTGTCTGCCTTTAAAAAAAAAATTGTTACTGCCCTTTCATTACTGAGTGAATGCAAATAAACATTTAATGGTGTATTTGTTCACATATTAATGGCAACTGTGTATCACAATGCATTTGATGTTTGCCCACTTAAATGGTATTGCTGTAAGGAGTGTTGTCCACTTTTTTCTCTGCTTCTCTCGACTACAGCAGTAGAAGCTGGTTGATACACATACAGTCATCCGCAACTAAGTGAACACTTCGAAGCCATACTGGGAGCAGCTGAAAGAATCTCCCTCTGGCCTTGAGAAGTCTTCATCAGCCTGCAGCTGTTTCTGCATAATCTAGATCAGGGGTTTTAACATTTTCATCGGTCTGCACCCCTTCCAGCTTCCTATTTCTCGCACCCCCTACTCCATGAGCACTGGCTCAGGAATAAGGTGTTGGTAAAGGATAGTTTTAAGAGCCCCGAATGACTCGCATATATATATATATTGTTTTGGCAACCACAAGAAATATTTACACCTTTAACTTAATGTTTTAGTAATAAAAAAAAACATTTAGTCATTAATTTTTTCGTGCAGGCAAGCAATGGAATGAAAGGTTCAAGGTGCTAATATTTACTAACACAATACCACAAATGTTAAAATCTATATAACACAAGTTTTCACATTGAGCAAACAACAATTACATTTGGTTTTAATGAAATTACACACATAGAAGAAAACCAAACTCACCTCTAAAATACTCTTCACAGACACACATCACACCCACACTGAGTGCCAGAAGTGGAAAACTGACAAAAATAGTGATGGACAGGGTTGCCAGACTTTACACGACTTAAGGGGGGAAGAGGACTGCGTATCGCATAGTCTCACATAAAGTACCATATCTTTGCTGATAGCTTCTACTATAGAAGATGGAGCCCGGCTATAAAAGTGCATATATAGATGTAAGTGCACAAGGATTCTGGGGGAATAGGTACCAGCGGGCTTTCTTTGATTTTAAGGTGTTTAACCTTAACGCTCGCAGCTATATACCGACAACTCCAGTTAAGAGCAGCTTACAAAAAATCAAGAGAGAGAGAAAAGGAGGAAATACGAACAAAGAGTACAAGATGTTGAATTTGGCTCATTCACCCCCTTTAGTGTTCTCAACCTCTAGAGAAATGGAAAAGTCTGCAACAGTAGCCTACAAAAGGCATATATACTTGCAGCAAAAAGAGATCAGCACTACTGCACTGTCATGGCCTGATTGCGTGTCCTTCTTAGCTTCTGATCTCTCTTCTGAGGTCAACCATTATTTGTCTCAGGGGTGCTAGATCTATATACCTCAGGACACCCCATTCATGAAACATCACCAATCGACCATGCCATGAGTGAGGCTCGAATATCACTACATCAGTGAAATACATTGAACTCTATACCAATACAATACGTAATGTCAATATTGTTGATTGTAATTTAAAAAAATTATATATAGCTATATACATGGGAAAAAAAAAATTAAACATATCTTTGCTCGCATTCACGATTTATATATCAAATTATAACTTGCAATCTGTGCTTTCTAATGATAATTCCCTTTTGTAATTCGGTTCCGCCCTACTTTTTACCTTCCTCATTATAGACTTTTTCGAAGTGCGGCACAATAAGCCATTATAAGTAAACCACATTCCATCAACGACCTTTGCTAGGCTCTTATTCGTCGATCATAATGAGTACTACAGACTGCCTGTCTTGGAAATTTTGAAAAAAAGTTGGTTATGACAGCTTCATGACATCACGCTACATTTTCACAGGTCTTTTTTAATGATCCTCTCAATCAAAAACTCACGGTGAAGTTGTAGAGTATAAAATTTGCTTTGAAATGATATAATTTTTTTGGTAGAGTATAAAATTTGCAATGACGATTTCGGACAGTTTTTCCTCCTGTTTTTTTAAAATCACTTCCAAGATAAGATATAGAGCCTTCAAGTCGAAGCAGTTTTAACCACATTCCCACTGCCAGAAACAATAGAATTTAGTGCATACAAACAAAATGTTGAAAGCAACATATTTACTTTCACTTTTTCCTCTATTTTTCAGCAAAAGCCAGTGTCCAACTATATATATATAATTTAAAATATCGGACTTGTTTTGATATGTTGCCTTAATAATATTGAATTAGCAAACATAAACACATCATAATTTGCAGGGGCTCCCATGCCCAGGTGCATCGATCGTCATCGTCCACGCACGTCTTCACTTGTCCTCCAGCAGTAATACCTGCAAGCTAGACAATACAAAGCAAAACACAAACTAAATATATAGAACACTCAAGGTCATGTTAGCTCGACTACTCAAAGGACATGTTAGCTCGACTATCTTTTAGACATAATCATACCAAAGCCAACCTTCCTCCCAACAGTGAAGCTCACCACACCTAAATTGACGGCAAGCCTGATACTTGTCGCACTCACATACTCCGTCTTATTCACTCTACTCCACACTACAGAATTAAAACTGTAATTTTGATTCTGTGTGTAGCTTCCTAAACATTTATGCAAAAGATCCTCACTTTTAGTGCAGGCTCAACTCAAAATGCCTATAGGACAATATTCATGTTGGGCAGCTGATAAAAAAAATTGTTTCCACATCGCGAATCATCCCGTCTAGGTTTGCGAATCATCCCGTCTAGGTTGTCCTCGTTATTTGTAATTGCTCCCCAATAGTGGGTTTGCATTTCAATTATAGACACATGACTAATCCCCATAGCGCAAGCCAAAGTTACATGCTTGCCTCGTCATCAACAGCGCCTTTTAAAGTTTGGCTTCATTCCTTCAGATCTCCGTTTTCAATGCCTTACTCTTCTGCAAGTCCAGTTGGTGTGGATACTTCCCATTTCTTGTCAAAAATAGATAACTACGACTCAATAGACAACACTATGCTCGTCCGCTGGCGACTCCTATATAGCCCGCCCCCAACAATATTTATTTTCATGTTGACGAACATTACCATATAATACTTGACCGAGTTCACCATCTGCATGTTTGCTTACATGATTATGTCGAGTTGCATGGATTCGCAAGATACCATTTTTTCCCCAGTGCTGGCAGTGGAAGAGTGCTGGCAGTGGATGAGTGCTGGCAGTGGATGTAATATTTCGCATTGTTATTATGTTGACTACTAATTCTGACGTTATGTTATGGTATTTCTACAATGATATCTGAAGAGATCAGTCGTCATCCAGGCATTGCTGTGGTTCGTGAATTTTTTAACTCTCACGGAGCGTATCATACGGGGTGTTCCACACAGTTCATGTTCTCCCTGATTTTAAGCCCTAAACAAAGTATGTGGTTACATACAGCCCCGAATTTATAATTGTGTGTGGGAAGGGGGGGGGGGGGGGGGCGGGGGGAAACTCTGCGGTCTCATATACTCGCATTCACACTGTGTAATTTACAGGGTGCTTCAGAATGATTGAAACCCATTCAACCAGGCTTTATTTAATACCCAGACTTGATAGACTGCTGATAAGAAAAATTCTTGCAGATAATTGGATGACAATGATGATGACGTGGACAACCAAGCAGAAGGTTTCTGTGTGAAGTTACTACGAGACCAAATCGTTCAAGACTGTTCAAGCAAAGTTTAGGCAACGATTCAATTTCCACCATTACCAAAACAAGGGGAAAAGTTTGTTCGAAAGTTTGAAGCCTATGGTATATACTATGGAGGATCGTAGAAAAGCTACGAAACCACCTACTGGAGCTCCCGTTACTGTCCTCACACCAGAGAATGTCGAGAGGGTTCGAGACTCTGTCGGCCAAAGCCCGAGCAAGTCTCTGTGCGTAGGAGTCAACAGCTTGAGATTTCATGTTCTTCAATTCAACCCATTTTGATCCTGATCTGAAACACTATCCCTATAGGATTCAGACTAAACATCAGCTCACCCAGGCTGTTAAGGATAAGAGAGTCGCCATGTGTTGGTGGTTTTCTCAGAAGATCGAAGAGAATGAAGAGTTCCTGGGTAACATGTGGTTCTCAGATGAGGCCCACTTTCTGCTGTCAGGACATGTCAACTCCAAGAACTGGGTTTTCTGGAAAACTCAGAAGCATCACCGTGTTGTTCAGTGACCTTTGCATTCAAAGAAGTGCACTGCATGGGTTGCAATGTCCAAGAATGGAATGATTGGGCCATTAATTTTTTCTTTGAAGATGGGCTAGGAAATTTGACGGTGACAAAGGAGCGCTATGTGAAGATCATGGAACTGTTCTGGGGAGAGCTGGAGGAACATGATGTTGCTGAAGATGCACAGTGGTTTCAGAAGGACGCTGCTCCTCCTTACACTGCAAACATCACCTTCGACTGGTTGAGGGAGCACTTTGGGGAACGTCTCATCAGCTGCAGAGTCAACACAGAATGGTCCCCACATTCACCGGATCTCAAACCCCCAGACTTTTTTGGGGGTTTCCTCAAAGACATCTATCAAAAAATCCTGAGACCATTCCAGCTTTAAAGACAGTCATCACAGTGAAGATTCAGACCATTAGCCAGGATGAATGTGTGTGTGTTATCAACCACTTTGCACGGCAATGCCTCCACCTCGATGGCAGTCATTTGGAGAATATTCTATAAGCACCATCAGTCTCTCATGTCTGGTTATTAAATAAAACCAGGTTGAATGGGTATCAATCATTCTGAAACACCTGGGTATATCAAATTATAGCTTGCACTGTGTACTTCAAATGATATTTCTCTTTTGTAATTTAGTTTCGTCCTATCAACGACCATTGCGAGTCTCTTATTTGGGAGATTTTTTATGGGTGTTCTTTACATCCATACGTCTTTTTTTCTCAAACAAAAACTCCAAGTCAAGTTTTAGAATATAAAAATTGCTTTCAAATTTATTTCAAATTTATAAAAAAATATTATGAAAGGATAAAAAATATTGAAGTTATCAAATCACTTCCAAGATATCGAGCAATTTCTAACCACTTTCCAGCTGCCTGAAACACCCCATGCATCCCTAGACCTTCATTACTTATGTGTGACTACAAACAAAATGTTGAAACAATTGACTTTCACTTTCTTCTAATTTTCAGCATGAGCAACAGCCAGTGTGACACCTATAGCTACATAATGTAGATGCATCAGACTTGTATATTGAATTAGCAAACATAAACACGTCATAATTTGCAGGGGCTCCCATGCCCAGGTGCAACCATCGTCTTCCTCCACACACGTCTTCACTCCTCCTCCAGTAATCCCTGCAAGATTGACAAAACACACACAAACAAAATAGAACATTCAAAGAACATGTTAGCTCGACTAAAGCAAAATAAACATAAAGAAAATAGAACACTCCAAGGATATGTTAGCTCGACTAATAGATATACGTTTTAGACATAATCTTACCAAAGCCAACCTTGCTTCGAAGCTCACCACACCTAAATCAATGGCAAGTCTGATACTTGTGGCACTCATATGCTCGGACTTATCCACTGGACTCCACACCACAGAATTAAAACTCTCATTTTGATTGTATGTGTAGCTGCCTCAACACTTGTGCAAAAGCTCTTCACCTTTACGCAGGCTCAACTCAAAATGCCTGTAGGTCAATACTTATGCTGCTGTTGATTTAAAAAAATTGCTTTCACATCGCCCAATCATCCCATCTAGGTTGTCCTCATTATTTGTAATTGCTCCCACAGAGTAGGTTTGCATTTTAATTATAGACATTGACTAATCCCCATAGTGCCAGCCAAGGTTACACACTTGCCACAGCATCTTTTAATGCATGTCTCAAAATGCATTAATTTTCCCCCCGCAGCAACAACCAATTCATTTGAATGACCCTTTACCATTTAAACTCATACCTGTAAAAGGGTCCTTAATGTTGTGCTATATCTTCCTCACCCACTTATTTTTATAAACATTTTTTCTCTTGTAATATCCAGAATTAATTATTGTATAATTGTTAAGCAACATCCTTTACTCAGATTTTTTGTTAAAGGAATATCAGTTTTAATGGTAATATTATATGGACAGCAATATTGATGAGTCCTCCAAGTCTATCCTGCACACACAAACATCTAGAACCTTCTTTCTAGACTTCTCAAGGTCACAGTTCATGTGTCTCCTGCATATCACACAAAAACAAAAGAGAAAGGAAAAGGTGAACAGCAGCCGAGAGGGGGAGAGATTCCGGAGGTTCAGATATGATATAGAAGTGCCCCTGGCCAGGAGTGGGAGGAGAGAGGGGAAAGGAGGGAGGACTGAGGAATGGACAGGGAGAGTGTTGATTAAGGGAGGGAAGAAGAGGGAAAGTGAAGGAGTAGAATAAGCAACTCTTTATACCAACATCATCAACAACAACTATGTATGTGTCATGCCTGGGGTATTGAGGTGATCTTTGACTCATGAAAGCTTGGCAGCTTCAGCTTGCAGAAGAGAGTTGATTGAAACTGCTGGGTCAGCATCCTACAAACACAAACATTAAGATGGACAGATGAAAAACACACAAGACAAAGTCAAGCACTGCACAAGCAAGCAAACTCTATGAGCACCTACTACTAGAAATGGCTTTGCTGTTCTAGGGCTAAAGGAATGCATGAGACCAAGTCAAGTAAGGCACGAGCAAGCAAACGCTATGAGCACCTACTAATAGAAATGGCTTTGCTGTTCTAGGGCTAAAGGAATGCATGAGACCAAGTCAAGTAAGGCACGAGCAAGCAAACGCTATGAGCACCTACTAATAGAAATGGCTTTGCTGTTCTAGGGCTAAAGGAATGCATGAGACCAAGTCAAGTAAGGCAGCTCATGTTGGCCACTTCCCAAGACTTGCTCATGTGTGTCCAACATGTCCATACATACACAACCATAAGGGACACTTTTAGCATCATGGCATTGCATTCCTGTCTTAGCACTAATGCACACACACACACACACACACAACAACAACAATAACTCATCTCAATTCTGTATGTGGAATTTATGGCTGCCTTACTTTGCTCATTCTTCCTGTCTCGGTCAACAGCCCTGAAGGTGAAGAAGGTCTGAAGTGTGTCTGTGGAGCATGATATGATGGACTTCCTGCCTCAGTCGAGAGTCCTGAAGATGAAGAAGGTCTGAAGTGTCTGTGAAGCATATGATGGACTTCCTGCCTCAGCCAAGACTCCTGAAGGTGAAGAAGGTCTGAAGTGGGTCTGTGGAGGATAATATGGTGGGCTTCTGGCCTCAGCAAAGATTCCTCAACGCAAAGAAGATCTGGAGTGTATCTGAGGAGCATATGATCGTCTTCCTGCCTCAGCTGAGACCCCTGAAGGGGAAGAAGGTCTGATGTGGGTCTGTGGAGCATATGATGGACTCCCTGCCTCAGCTGAGACCCCTGAAGGGGAAGAAGGTCTGATGTGGGTCGGTGGAGCATGATATGTTGCTTCATGAAGTCAGCGGATGTGAACTGGTACCCAATCAGTGTAACTTGATGTTATAGGGGCCTCAGGCTATTTAGAGTGAGCCCCACCAAGATGGCTGCTAGATCATCTTTACTCATTGCAGTAGCTATATATCACATTCTAGGAGAGAGTTAAGGTTGCTGATTCAATTTGCCAGGAGCAATCCAATTAGGGCCAAAACAAGTAGTTATCCAGTGTGAGCAGCTGTCTGTAGACCTGTCTGGAGCAACTGTTCATTGTAAACAGCTGTCTGTAGCAATTCACCAACTGTGTGAGCAGCTGTTTATAGACCTGTCTGGAGCAGATATCTGTAGACCTATCTGGAGCAGCTGTCCAGTGTGAGGGTAGGCTCTAACAGGGAGAGAGTGGGTGAATACCATGTGAGGGAAGGCTCTAACAGAGACAGAGTGGGTGAACCCCATGTGGGGGTATGCTCTAACTGAGAGAGAGTTGGTGAACCCCATGTGGGGGTATATTCTAACTGAGAGAGAGTGGGTGAACCCCATGTCAGACAGGGTAGGCTCTAATAGAGAGAAAGAGAGTGGATGAACCTCATGTGAGGGTAGTCGACCAAGTGGAGAGCAGCTACTTGGATACTGAAATGATAGGTAGCCGGCACGGAGCCTCACACGAGTGAAAGTCCAGCACATGGCATGATATCTGGTCTTAGGTGGACTGCATTCTTTGAGGTATTTATTTCATTTTCACGCCAACTTTCTGTTTTACGTGCCATTGAGAGGTCATCGTTGGTGGGGGAACTCCCTATTACACACCTTAGCTGCTCCCCACGTAGGGGGCTGCTATTATTGTGGCCATGGCTGGTGCTGATGGCTCTAGAGGATTCAGGGACAACGATAGCCCCACAGAAAACAGACAGCACTGTGAGAGACAGCTAATAACTTACACACTTCATATCTTGGCATGCACCCTCACCCGTGGCGGGGGCAACGACAGATATAGCATGGCCAAACCCAGCTGCTGGCTCCTGACTCCATCCTGTTATGGGGGAGGGGATCTGAGGAGTGGCGTAACTGGGCAAACACTTGCGTTGATGTCCTGCGCAGATACACAGAGTCATCTATGCATGTTCTCCCAGAACCAAACTAGTCTTGGCATGTATGAGCTTAAGATTCAAAAAGTTGTGTGCACAATTCCCCAGACCTGCAGTAGTCACCAGCACTGCTGCTCGCCTGGAGTTAGAGGACATCAAATGGCGTGCACTGTCCCGTCCGATTGGGGATAACCGATAACTTTTAGTTAATTAATTACAAACTTATCACTAACAAGATGTAAAAGTAATAAGTTCTGAGCCGCAGGAAGCACCTGCTTCTGCCATGTGTGGTCCTCCCTGCCTGCAACCTCCTCTTCTAGTCATCATCTTAAAGAATGTGAGCAGGATCTACCAACCTTTCTATTAGACCTCTTTCAGTCACTAGATTAATAAAAGTGTCAGCAGATTGTGTGTTAGCACACTTGCGAAGATCATCAACTTCTTCTCGGCTCCTCTTCATGAGAGTTTGGTGGCTTGACCTCTCATGTATTATTACTCTCTCCAGTGAAGTGCTGTCAGGAATTCCTATCATGACATCATAACAGTACTGGAGGAATGATGGCTCTGTGTGGTAATAATGATATATTATTAATTCTTGTAGTGCTATACAGACTAACATATGATGCTATACAGACTAACATATGATGCTATACAGACTAACATATGATGCTATACAGACTAACATATGATGCTATGCATCATATGTTAGTCTGTATAGCATCATATGTTAGTCTGTATAGCATCATATGTTAGTCTGTATAGCATCATATGTTAGTCTGTATAGCATCATTCTTGTAGTGCTCTATTTCTCTCCATAGGGCCGCCTATATGTGCTGGTAGAAGACGATTAGTTGCCACCCAATATGTTAGTTTAGTTACATTAGTATTGGTACAAGTGGCAGGCAGCTCAAGGATGGGGAGGTTAAATCCATGATAAGTGAAAGTAATTGTTTGTAATGTTGAGGGAGCAAATATAATCCTCAACACTTCAATAAATGCAACGTGTAGGCCACCAGTCTCAATACACAATTTCAATTCCACAAGCTTCCCAGAGGATGATGGATCTATCAGTCGGTGAAGGGCAGAGCAGTATTCCTGGAGGGACTCTTCACTTACTAGGCGAGGTAGTACTAATGCTTTCACATTGCTGGACTTAAGCTTGTCAAACAAACGACTAACACTAAGGTTGTCACATACTGATTCCACTCCAAGGACTAGTTTTCTCAGCCCATGCATGACAGAAATGGCGTCAGATAGCATGTCAACAACCCAAGGCCATTGATAACACTCCAGCCAAGGCACACCAGATAATGGTGCATTCATGAAGTGGTTAGCAACTAATTGCTCATTATCATCATCCAATTGGATGACCATCTTTCTTATGTGACCACCACATGGCGATTTCCTTGAATTAAACCCCCAGACAAAACTATCTAGTGCTCTAGCATCTAATGTGGTAATTTTCTCCCACGATGCTTCAGAATTAGCAATGCAGTAACCAAGTGCATATGCAAGCAAAGGTTCCCAGATCCCATCCTCCATCTCATCCTCCATCCTGCATTCTCCTCCAAACAGTCGTGCATAGTCAGCAGTACATTGAGCTTCATAAAGACACAGAATTAACTCTTCAGTTAAATCTAGTGGATCAAATTCTGGCACAGATTTGGTCAGACCAGCGACAAACCTCTGCACTATGTTCCAGTGGCTGCCATGTTTCTGCTGCTCTGCGATGTCCTGTTTGTCTTCATCATTAGTGAGCTGAGAGATGTGGTAGGCAGCAAGGAATTCTTGGACTGTTAGGTGAAGGAAGTTGTAAGATATTGCACCACCCCCACGCAGTGCAGCTACACTGTCAAGAAAACCAAAATGCTCTAGACTTGGATCCAAGTTATGGAAGATCACATTCTGATTAGCAATGCCTTTGCAAGCTATTTGACATAACGCAAGAAACTCTTGATATCTATCTCCAGGAAGATCTTCAGAAAGACTTTTGAAATCTCTCAAAGTAACCTTTGGTTGATCTGGGAGGTCAAGATGTCTTTTCAAGATAGTGAGGCATAGTTCTATATAGAGCTCAGTCATGGTACTTGGCATGAGTCCACAACCTGCTGGTCGATCCTTGAACAGGGCTACCACAATCGCAGAATTTAAGGGAACATACATCAGGCTGTTAATAGCTGGGTTTTTAGAGGCTGAGATATAGCTACAAAACTCCCTCAACATTTCAGCGTCTTGAAACACACTCCTAGCATACTCTTCCACTTGCTCATGAGTGAAGCCAAGAACTTCAATATGCTTATGTGGAGTGCATTTTCTTAAGAGACTAGCAGTGGCAGAAAGTCTGCTGGTAACAAGAACTGTGCACTTTTGAAGAGCGTCTCCAGATATGAGCTTGTCAACAAGAAAGCCTTTCTCCTGAAGTTCCAACGGAAGTTCATCGAACCCATCCAGGATGAACAAGACCCCCTTACCACAGACATTTTTAACCTCCTCCGCCACACCTACAGCTTGCTCATCATGAAAGAGGTGAGCTACATTAGTGATATCTTGCACAGCTCTCTCTCTCAACCTGAGCAACATCACTAAGTTATACTCCTTATCCCACTTCCGACAGAGCTCCCAGGATAGTGTGCTTTTCCCTATCCCAGGAGCTCCTTCAACCAAGATCAGTTGAAACGTATCTTTGTCGTCTCTCCCTAGGTGCAACACTTGCTCGGCAGAGATGGCTTCTCGACCTTTCAAAACCTCTTTCACATCACCAGCCATCACCTTTTTTGTGTAGTCCTCACTGCTCCGGTGATGCTCCGAAATGGCAAGACGTACGTACTTTGTACTTGGTGTTATCGGCCACTTTCCGTCCTTTTTGATGGGATGGTTTTCGTATTTACCCTTGAGATATTTAGCGTAACCAGATACGGCAGAGGAGATGGTGGATGTGTTTGTAACGGATGAAGACTTACTGTTGAGTGCTATGGGGAATATTTGACCTGCACAAATGACCATGTATTTATTAAACACAATGCTGAAGCCATTACATCAAATAATATTATGAAAGTTGTGGTATTCCTGACCAGAGTACAAAGTTCAGCAAGTACAACACATGCCAACACCTGGCTCACAACACCACACAATGCACTACTGCTCCAGTCAATAGTAGAGGTCAAATTAAACTTGACCTTTCCCTTATCTAGTGCCACATAATGCAATGCAAATGCACTCCAGCTCTAGTCAAGTCCCACTGACAGTAGAGGTCAAATTAAACTTGACCTTTCCCTTATCTAGAGCCACACAATGCAATGCAAATGCACTCCAGCTCTAGTCAAGTTCCACAGACAGTAGAGGTCAAATTAAACTTGACCTTTCCCTTATCTAGAGCCACACAATGCAATGCAAATGCACTCCAGCTCTAGTCAAGTCTCAGTGACAGTAGAGGTCAAATTAAACTTGACCTTTCCCTTATCTAGAGCCACACAATGCAATGCAAATGCACTCCAGCTCTAGTCAAGTCTCACTGACAGTAGAGGTCAAAGTAAACTTGACCTTTCCCTTATCTAGAGCCACACAATGCAATGCAAATGCACTCCAGCTCTAGTCAAGTCCCACTGATAGTAGAGGTCAAATTAAACTTAACCTTTCCCTTATCTAGAGCCACACAATGCAATGCAAATGCACTCCAGCTCTAGTCAAGTCCCACTGACAGTAGAGGTCAAATTAAACTTGACCTTTCCCTTATCTAGAGCCACACAATGCAATGCAAATGCACTCCAGCTCTAGTCAAGTCCCACTGACAGTAGAGGTCAAATTAAACTTGACCTTTCCCTTATCTAGAGCCACACAATGCAATGCAAATGCACTCCAGCTCTAGTCAAGTCCCACTGACAGTAGAGGTCAAATTAAACTTGACCTTTCCCTTATCTAGAGCCACACAATGCAATGCAAATGCACTCCAGCTCTAGTCAAGTCTCACTGACAGTAGAGGTCAAATTAAACTTGACCTTTCCCTTATCTAGAGCCACACAATGCAATGCAAATGCACTCCAGCTCTAGTCAAGTCTCACTGACAGTAGAGGTCAAATTAAACTTGACCTTTCCCTTATCTAGAGCCACACAATGCAATGCAAATGCACTCCAGCTCTAGTCAAGTCTCACTGACAGTAGAGGTCAAATTAAACTTGACCTTTCCCTTATCTAGAGCCACACAATGCAATGCAAATGCACTCCAGCTCTAGTCAAGTCTCACTGACAGTAGAGGTCAAATTAAACTTGACCTTTCCCTTATCTAGAGCCACATAATGCAATGCAAATGCACTCCAGCTCTAGTCAAGTCTCACTGACAGTAGAGGTCAAATTAAACTTGACCTTTCCCTTATCTAGAGCCACATAATGCAATGCAAATGCACTCCAGCTCTAGTCAAGTCTCACTGACAGTAGAGGTAAATTAAACTTGACCTTTCCCTTATCTAGAGCCACACAATGCAATGCAAATGCACTCCAGCTCTAGTCAAGTCCCACTGACAGTAGAGGTCAAATTAAACTTGACCTTTCCCTTATCTAGAGCCACACAATGCAATGCAAATGCACTCCAGCTCTAGTCAAGTCTCACTGACAGTAGAGGTCAAATTAAACTTGACCTTTCCCTTATCTAGAGCCACACAATGCAATGCAAATGCACTCCAGCTCTAGTCAAGTCCCACTGACAGTAGAGGTCAAATTAAACTTGACCTTTCCCTTATCTAGAGCCATACAATGCAATGCAAATGCACTCCAGCTCTAGTCAAGTCCCACTGACAGTAGAGGTAAATTAAACTTGACCTTTCCCTTATCTAGCGCCACACAATGCAATGCAAATGCACTCCAGCTCTAGTCAAGTCTCACTGACAGTAGAGGTCAAATTAAACTTGACCTTTCCCTTATCTAGAGCCACATAATGCAATGCAAATGCACTCCAGCTCTAGTCAAGTCCCACTGACAGTAGAGGTCAAATTAAACTTGACCTTTCCCTTATCTAGAGCCACACAATGCAATGCAAATGCACTCCAGCTCTAGTCAAGTCCCACTGACAGTAGAGGTCAAATTAAACTTGACCTTTCCCTTATCTAGAGCCACACAATGCAATGCAAATGCACTCCAGCTCTAGTCAAGTCCCACTGACAGTAGAGGTCAAATTAAACTTGACCTTTCCCTTATCTAGAGCCACACAATGCAATGCAAATGCACTCCAGCTCTAGTCAAGTCTCACTGACAGTAGAGGTCAAATTAAACTTGACCTTTCCCTTATCTAGAGCCACACAATACAATGCAAATGCACTCCAGCTCTAGTCAAGTCTCACTGACAGTAGAGGTCAAATTAAACTTGACCTTTCCCTTATCTAGAGCCACACAATGCAATGCAAATGCACTCCAGCTCTAGTCAAGTCCCACTGACAGTAGAGGTCAAATTAAACTTGACCTTTCCCTTATCTAGAGCCACACAATGCAATGCAAATGTACTCCAGCTCTAGTCAAGTCCCACTGACAGTAGAGGTCAAATTAAACTTGACCTTTCCCTTATCTAGAGCCACACAATGCAATGCAAATGCACTCCAGCTCTAGTCAAGTCTCACTGACAGTAGAGGTCAAATTAAACTTGACCTTTCCCTTATCTAGAGCCACACAATGCAATGCAAATGCACTCCAGCTCTAGTCAAGTCCCACTGACAGTAGAGGTCAAATTAAACTTGACCTTTCCCTTATCTAGAGCCACACAATGCAATGCAAATGCACTCCAGCTCTAGTCAAGTCTCACTGACAGTAGAGGTAAATAAAACTTGACCTTTCCCTTATCTAGCGCCACACAATGCAATGCAAATGCACTCCAGCTCTAGTCAAGTCTCACTGACAGTAGAGGTAAATTAAACTGAATGTTGCTCCCTTATCTAGTCCCACTAGATTAACTCCTCCCATCCTCCTCCTCCAAACACAAGGATGAAAATTTCTTGTTTTCCCTCCTTTTCTTTGTGAGACAATGCTTGCCATATGCAGTCAGCAGAGAACTGCCCCTCGGATGGAGTAGCCTGGACCTCACAGTAGCTGAGGCTCAATTGGAGCAGGTGTGGACATGTTGACAGCTAAACAACACAATAGACCCCGCCATGTAGCTCAGAGATGGCTCCACTGAAGACTGGACCAGCTCTTGGCATGGAGACATTGATGAAGTCCGGAACTACACTTCTTTATGAATTTTTTTTTTTAAACAGCAGAGGTCACGCACACTGTAGCATTCTCCTACCATATGTTAGAACGAACCAATCAGATTGACAGTAACTATAACTCATAAATATTTCGTGACAATAAATTTCATTGTGACAAAATTTCGTTGTCATGGTCACACAATAAAATTTGCAGGGAAATTTCTTCTTATCAAAACAATATCAACCACCTCACGAGAAGCACGAGGCTAAGAGGTAGACGTGTTCAAAGTATCTTCTGTATTCTTGGTTGTCATGACCACTATCACATCTGGTGGTAGCCATTGGAGAGCAGCTAGCATATAATGTCAATGACAGGTATGCAGTAGCAGTCAAGAAAGACAGCGCTATTCTTCCAGGTCTTCTTCAACCTCTCCATTAACTAATGTTCTAGCAGGTGAGGGAAGCCATGTTGATAGTGGCAGCCATAGCAAACTATGGCTGTGACAGATGGCAAGCTAGAGCAGACATATATACCTGTAATACGGGATACATGGACGTATGCTATGGCCATATTTTATCTAAATACTCCGATGTTCTAATTATTCATTCTCATAAATATTTCACGAGATATATTTTTGTGGTTGACTCTGCCAAAAAAAGTAACAAACGACCAACAAAAACTAACTAATTTTGAATGTGCATTATTTAGATTTTTCATTCTCATTCTTTTTGTTTCTGTCTCCGCATGCTCGTCATGATTGCCTGTCTTCATCGAGTTTGAGCTTCACCACTCTCCTCTAACACGCAGGCCCTCTCTTGGTTGGAACTTTCATGGGAGTTGCAGAGTCAGCTCAAAAAGTTAATAATAAGGTATGGTGTGAAACTTCACTGAGGGGGCAGATGTCAAAGCCTCAGCCCTGCAAAGATCAAACTATAAATAGAATTTATAAATAGAGCTAGAACTCATGACCTCAGACTATCAACACATAGGACAATCATGACATCATCTCACACTCTTAAGGCTGGTTCACAACACGACATTGGCCGAGCGGAGCATTGCGTTGCGTCCGAGCGTGACGTTGCGTGGTGTTGTGAACCTCAAACGCAACGGAGCGCAACGCGACGGAGCTGTATTCTCGATTAGAAAAAAGTTCTAATCCAGCGTCTGAAACGCAGCGTCGGACCAATCAGAATGCTATAATCTATCACGTGCCGCTGACCTGCAGTTTAGCGGTGTCCATTGATGAAGAAAAGTTGCAGCTTCCCGTTTGTAGGTGACTGGAAGTCAGTGGCAAGTCAGGTAAGAATGGTCTAGCTATATAAAGAATGGCCTAGCTATAACTAGCTATATAAAGAATGGCCTAGCTATAACTAGCTATATAAAAGAATGGCCTAGCTATAGAAAGAAGGCCTAGCTACAACTAGTTTCTATCGAGTGACAATTATCCACATATTGATATGATAGGTTGGAGAAGGAGCAACCTCAGAACACTGTTGCAAAAAGTGGAAGACTGAGGGATCAGTATGTAAGGGAACTGAAGAAGAAGAGTCCCAAGAGGGTGATGCAGGTCCATGGTTATTTCATGCTGGCCACTGTTTTCTGTCATCATTTTTACACATCATTTGTGAACATTGAATTCCCCAAGAACCCTATTCCCCACCACCTACCAATTATCATGAATATGTAAAATAATTATTTTAAGCCAATTTTGTGTACTGATATGTTGAAAATATTTACTAGACAAGACAATTTATTATTAGCAAGCATAGTGTGTTTATGTATGCTAAAACATAGTTGTATTGCCAGGGGGCTTCTCCAGCTGTGCTTGAAAAGTAGTCCCTGAAGCATCTCTTGTGGAAGCAGCGGATTGTGAATACCTCAAGATCAATTGTACTTTATATAATGAACAAGGTACAAAGGGGGGGGGGGGGGGGTGGAACTCTGCTGCTTCCAGCACATGATATGGACTCCATTCCAGTACATGGCTCCTCGTCGATGGTACAAACTGTTTATCGTCCTGTACGAAAGTTGAAGGTCAGTGAGGTCTGCAAAATCATAGAGGATACTTCATGACAGAGAGACCCAACAAATTATAATTTTTTTAGCACTATACTTGTGAGTTGCCTGTAGCAAGAAATCTCAGAGCGAGTGCCAACCTTTCACATGGGAATATATCAGCTCTGACAGAGCTGCCGTGACTGTGATGGGTCAGGTGTGGTATATATATATAATTAGGTAACTTTTATTATTTACACTATGGCACATACAAAGCATACCAAGCATACCTCAGCTAAAAGAGAGTCAAACCTCTCCCTAGACATCGTCAAATATCTGAAATGACTCGGGGTCAGACAGCCTCATCTCTTGTAGGAGATTGTTCTAATCTCCATGCTGGGTACAGCGAGCGCGTACTCACATCCTTCTCTTCCGCTTTCTTCGTCTCCTACTAGTCAATAGCAAGATTAAATCAAACTCTTCTTCGTTGTTGTTGTCAGTGCTGTCGCTTTTGCTGAGCGCGGTTCGAAATGAATAGGGTCAAAGGTCAATTGGCACACGACACTGGCCGAGCGGAGCGTTAATTATGTTGTGAACCGACAAACGCAATGCAATGCAACGCAACGCTCCGCTCGGCCAATGTCGTGTTGTGAACCAGCCTTTAGATAAGTCCTGTAGGGACATCCAGTAATTCTACTGCTCTCACACTGTTATCAACACCATAAGCTGTGAAAGCCTGGCTGCAAGGGTATTTAAACCCCTCTGCAGTCCAGGCTTGGGCAGTCTCCTCATCCTATCCTACTCGACTGTTGTTTTAATATAAGCTACTTAAGATCTAAAACTCTTTTGTCAAGCTTGGGGTTTAGCTAGAAGAAGTTAGGGAGAGACTCTGGTGGCAGTGAATTAGCAAGGTTGGTATCTGTTAGGTGTCTTGTGGTTGGAGACTCTAACAGCAGACTTCAAGTATGTGCTGGACATGTGAATAATAAGTATGTGTGAAACTTCACTCGGGGGGCAGAGGCTTTTAGCTTGTGCTAAGCCTGTAGATGACAAGTTCGAAGGTCTAGCTTGAGCCAGGCTTGGTGGCTTACCTTAGCAGAAATTAAAGGGGCCATCGTAAATCATAACACGCTAAGTGTCTACCTAGTACAATCTTGAAAACTATATACAGTAGACCCTCTCTTATCCCAACTCATTGGGACCCAAGGTAGTTGGGATAAGCAAAAAGTTCAGATATGCAAAAAATCACAAATATTAATTCTTGAATGTAATTAAAATGCTGAATCATGTTGGAACTATTTTCAATATCCTTTTAATCTGCAGTTCCTTGGGATAATAAGAAGCTCACTTCTGGTGCACTAGAAGGATTTAGGTCCTCAGTAACTGGCATGCTGTTTTACATACATATATTTTCATATTATTTATATTGTATTTTCTCTGAGCAATGGTCCACTGACTGGAGTGCCTTGCCCCCTTTTCTGAACGAACTGCAGATATAAAGCATTTTCTAGTTATTCATCTTTAGCAAGGCGCATGACTTTGCGAGCTTAACTTATCCAACAACAGTCAAGGTTGCCTGCGAACTCTCGAAGTTTGGCTTCGTTCTTTTTTATCTCCGTTATTGTCAACTTCCCTTGATATCTTGCTTGGTATGGATCTTTGACTCGATCGACAAAACTACTCTCTACCTTTTGCTGGCCAAAGCAAACTGAACTAGTTTCCACGTGCAACCTATGCAAACAAATTGGCAGATCGACGACCATTACCAGGTTTATTATTTAACCCTTTCACTGCGCATACCCGGTACTACCGGGTAGAAAAAAATATCGTTGAATTGCGCGTACCCGGTACTACCGGGTATGTGAAAATAATCATTTTTAAATTCCGCGTGCACTGCACGTGCCAGCTACTGTTTTTCCCCCTATGAACTAGAGATGATTTCCACTTGGAAAGTCGTGTTTCCCAGCGGTAGGCAGCGGAATGACGCGAGCGCGGCCTCAGAAGGCAACGAAGTTGTGGACCAGACAGCGTGGACAACTTTGATTTGGACGATACAGGTAATTCGTTTCCAACAGTTGACTACGATAATGCCGACAGTGATTGGGAGTATTCCATGGACGAGACCGATGATTTGCTCAACTTGGGCGGCCCTGCACAGGGCCAAGGTGACAATGCCATGTCTGTAGATTGAAACGACATCAATATGGCCGCCATTAGGTCACATGACCACCTAATTATTCAAAATACCAAATTTCAATTTTTCCCCCATAGGCCAACCTCTTGCCCACCCAAAAACATAAAAAGAATTTCAAAATAACCTCTTAGTCTTTTTTTGGCATTGATTTCAAAATCACCTTTTTTTGGGCAAAAAAAGCCAGCACAGGGGGGGTATTTACCTGCAGCAGTGAAAGGGTTAATCAGGAGTTCGGATATGCGAGGGTATACTGTACTACAATTTTTGTCAATTGAAAAACTTCCATTGACAATCCCTAGCAGCAAAATTTGTGTATTTGCAGCTGCTGCTTGCCCCAATAAGTTTCCATCTCCACCCAACACAATGCACACCAGCAACTCATGGTGAGGGAGAAGACACAAGGCTGGAGGAAATGAATCACTTCTTCTCCTCTCCAGAACTGGATCACACTCTATGATGTACTCACCATGTGTGCATGCATGTCATTGTGCACTAACCATGTGTGCATGCATGTCATTGTGCACTAACCATGTGTGCATGCATGTCATTGTGCACTCACCATGTGTGCATGCCAGTCATTGTGCACTCACCATGTGTGCATGCCAGTCATTGTGCACTCACCATGTGTGCATGCCAGTCATTGTGCACTCACCATGTGTGCATGCCAGTCATTGTGTACTCACCATGTGTGCATGCATGCCATTGTACACTCACCATGTGTGCATGCCAGTCATTGTGCACTCAACATGTGTGCATGCATGTCATTGTGCACTCACCATGTGTGCATGCATGTCATTGTGCACTCACCATGTGTGCATGCATGTCATTCTGCACTCACCATGTGTGCATGCATGTCATTCTGCACTCACAATGTGTGCATGCATGTTATTGGGCATGTGCACATGCAAAAGTCATGCTGATGTAAAACTGATGTCAATATTGTCACGTGATCTGCAGTTATTTTTAGCGCAGATTAGCAGGTTCTTTGCTGACTTCTCTGTGCAGTGAAGTTGTATGGATATGGACTGGAATGTTTGTAGGACTGCTACAGGAATACGTGACCAGATATTTGTTTCTAGCAAGATCATTAGCATCTACTAGGATCCTAAAGATGATGTCCTGAAAGTTTGAAACTGCTTTGAAAAAGTGCATGCCCATCGGCACCTCCCGCCATGTCGAGGCCTTCCCTGACCTTGCCCGAGAGCACTGGCTCTTGAGAGCACTGACTGTGAGGTCTGTACAAGTCATTCTTGTACCTCAAGGCTGCTTGAAAAAGACAGCACAGCAGCTGAAGAAGAAGCTCCTAATGAATGCACTCAAAACATGCACAGGAAACATCCATTCACGAAGGGTAAGTGCATGGACCTAGCTGATAGTAAAGGCGTGTCCACACTGCACCTAAACGGATGTGCATTAATGCATGTTAGGTCCTACGGGGGAAACTCTTCAAGTAGATGCACGTACATCGCGTCCACACTAGCACCAAAATAAACTATACGAAGCTAAAATAATCAGTCTACCTGAGACAGTCAAAATCATACACTGTATCTGTAGTTGAGATGGAGTTTGTTTTTGCGTCCTTTTCTTGCAGAACAGCTACCTACAGATGTGCTGGAAACAAGAACAAAGAGGAGAGAGCTGAGGGAAAGGCAGAACCAATGAAGGTTGTGACTGCATGCACTTCAGAAGTGCAGATGCAAGGCATATAAACATAGCAACAGTTCTCTAATGTAGTTGGTCTAGCTATATAGCTAGTTTGGCCGCAGAGCACAGATAGTGTACAGTTACCTCCAATATCCAACTGCAGCATCAGGAAGACATGAGCGAACGAATGAAATTCTTTTCAACGCACACTCGAGTAGTTATTTGAATGCTTCAACTTAAACCACCTATCAAAGTGGACCAGAATAATGCGCATTATTTAAATTCAAATTCAATGTGGACATGATGCACATCCACTTGTGCAGTTTGAACAGCCTTAATGGCTTATTTGATCCGCTAGAACTAGTGCCTAGTCATGTTATATTTTGATCACACCAACTAAACTGTCTACAGCTACATGGCTCCACCATCTTGCGATGGAGCTATCAATCACCATTTTGTGATGGAGCTATTAATCTCTGCCATCTTGTGATGGAGCTATTAATCTCCACCATCTTGTGATGGAGCTATCAATCACCATTTTGTGATGGAGCTATTAATCTCTGCCATCTTGTGATGGAGCCATTAATCTCCACCATCTTGTGATGGAGCTATCGATCTCCACCATCTTGTGATGGAGCTATCAATCTCCACCATCTTGTGATGGAGCTATTAATCTCTGCCATCTTGTGATGGAGCTATTAATCTCTGCCATCTTGTGATGGAGCTATTAATCTCTGCCATCTTGTGATGGAGCTATTAATCTCTGCCATCTTGTGATGGAGCTATTAATCTCTGCCATCTTGTGATGGAGCTATTAATCTCCGCCATCTTGTGATGGAGCTATTAATCTCTGCCTTCTTGTGATGGAGCTATTAATCTCTGCCATCTTGTGATGGAGCTATTAATCTCTGCCATCTTGTGATGGAGCTATTAATCTCTGCCATCTTGTGTGGAGCTATTAATTAATCTCTGCCATCTTGTGATGGAGCTATGAATCTCTGCCATCTTGTGATGGAGCTATTAATCTCTGCCATCTTGTGATGGAGCTATTAATCTCTGCCATCTTGTGATGGAGCTTATTAATCTCTGCCATCTTGTGATGGAGCTATTAATCTCCGCCATCTTGTGATGGAGCTATTAATCTCTGCCATCTTGTGATGGAGCTATTAATCTCTGCCATCTTGTGATGGAGCTATTAATCTCTGCCATCTTGTGATGGAGCTATTAATCTCTGCCATCTTGTGATGGAGCTATTAATCTCTGCCATCTTGTGATGGAGCTATTAATCTCTGCCATCTTGTGATGGCTTGTGATGGAGCTATTAATCTCCGCCATCTTGTGATGGAGCTATTAATCTCTGCCATCTTGTGATGGAGCTATTAATCTCTGCCATCTTGTGATGGAGCTATTAATCTCTGCCATCTTGTGTGGAGCTATTAATCTCTGCCATCTTGTGATGGAGCTATTAATCTCCGCCATCTTGTGATGGAGCTATTAATCTCTGCCATCTTGTGATGGAGCTATTAATCTCTGCCATCTTGTGATGGAGCTATTAATCTCTGCCATCTTGTGATGGAGCTATTAATCTCTGCCATCTTGTGTGGAGCTATTAATTAATCTCTGCCATCTTGTGATGGAGCCATTAATCTCTGCCATCTTGTGATGGAGCTATTAATCTCTGCCATCTTGTGATGGAGCTATTAATCTCTGCCATCTTGTGATGGAGCTATTAATCTCTGCCATCTTGTGATGGAGCTATTAATCTCTGCCATCTTGTGATGGAGCTATTAATCTCCGCCATCTTGTGATGGAGCTATTAATCTCTGCCATCTTGTGATGGAGCTATTAATCTCTGCCATCTTGTGATGGAGCTATTAATCTCTGCCATCTTGTGATGGAGCTATTAATCTCTGCCATTCTGTGTGGAGCTATTAATCTCTGCCATCTTGTGATGGAGCTATGAATCTCTGCCATCTTGTGATGGAGCTATGAATCTCTGCCATCTTGTGATGGAGCTATGAATCTCTGCCATCTGGTCTGCAGCTTTTTATTTTAGTAAGGCACACAAACACAATAACCATATTTATATAGTGCACACTTTCTCAGTGGGAGGTACCAATCTAAACACACAACAATACAATAGCAGCTCACCTCTAGACGTGACCAAGTTCTTGAAGTCACTCACGTCTGCCTCCAGTGCCTCCTGCAAATCTTTCCCGACAGCACTGAGCTGTATAATATCCAGAATGTCTAAGAGACTCAGCCAGGTGTACGGGCAGTACATATCTGCTGCGTTCTCCTGCCATCTTGTCATGACATCTTTGAAAGCTTCTAGTGGGTCACTTCGATGCTTGTCTATAGTATTTGTTGTGGCCGTCTCCAAACCTACTGCATCCGCCACATCCTTCCACTTCACAGCCATCTCATTCCTCAGCCTGAGCTGTCGAGGGCTTTCTCGTTTGTCTCTCCACCTGATGAGTAGCAGGAGACGTGGGGTGATGGGTCCATCATTAGCTACATGTTATTTAATCACCAGTCATTATCATTTCAACAATTCACCCAATCACTATAGTTCATTACACATAGTAAGCACCAACCCACCCTGAATGCTTCATCTAGGATTAGGCTGGGCACATGTAGCAAGCACCCACCCTCTGAATCCTTCATCTAGGATTAGGCTGGGCACATGTAGCAAGCACCCACCCCTCTGAATCCTTCATCTAGGATTAGGCTGGGCACATGTAGCAAGCACCCACCCCTCTGAATCCTTCATCTAGGATTAGGCTGGGCACATGTAGCAAGCACCCACCCCTCTTAATCCTTCATTTAGGATAAGGCTGGGCACATGTAGCAAGCACCCATCCCTCTGAATCCTTCATCTAGGATTAGGCTGGGTACACGTACATAGCAAGCACCACCCCTCGCTGGGTACATGTAGCAAGCACCCATCCCTCTGAATCCTTCATTTAGGATTATGTAGCAAGCACCCACCCATCTTGTTCCTGATGAAGGTTAGAGCATGTAGCCAAAATGTTGGGTGAAGTTCACAATTGAGAAAGTCGTAACTATTCGGTCCATAGAGAAATGTACCATGTGTGTGTGTGTGTGTGAACTCTGAAATATTCTTATTGTATAGTCTGAAATTGGAACGATGGTGGGTACAAAGTTCAGGCTACATGTGTACACACCAACATTGGATGGGCATTAAATAGAATTCATTGGAATAGAAATTTCTGCACTAGACAGGACCCAGCACTACTAAGATGGATACAGACTGAGAGATGAAGATAGGGCAGACATTACAGTGCTAGCTGTGGCCCTGCCTAGTCAAACACACACACAAGCTAGGGTCACCTGTAATGAAGATAATACCACACCTGCTATATATGACTGCCTGTGCAATGAGCCCACCACACCTGCTATGACTACCTGTGCAATGAGGCCACCACACCTGCTATGACTACCTGTGCAATGAGGACACCACATCTGCTATGACTACCTGTGCAATGAGGCCACCACACCTGCTATGACTGCCTGTGCAATGAGGCCACCACACCTGCTATGACTACCTGTGCAATGAGACCACCACACCTGCTATGACTGTCTGTGCAATGAGGCCTCCACACCTGCTATGACTACCTGTGCAATGAGGCCACCACACCTGCTATGACTACCTGTGCAATGAGGCCACCACACCTGCTATGACTGTCTGTGCAATGAGCCCACCACACCTGCTATGATTATCTGTGACAATGAGGCCACCACACCTGCTATGACTGTCTGGCATGAAGCCACATTACCACACATCCCTACACCAACCACACCTTATAGAATTGCTGACACTACAAACATTTCTGATGTAGCCTCCTCCATAGAGGTAGCTCACAAAGTTGCTCTCTCTCTCTACACACACACACACAGCCTCTCCACTGATGCACGTGCACAGAAAGCACCAACAATTCTGCGGAGAACGTGCTGTATAGAATATAATAGCACGTGCTTATGGCAGTACGAATCTACTAGAATGAGGCATACAATAGCATGTGCTTCCAGCAGTATCTACATACTGTATAGAATCAGGCATTTAAGAGCATGTGCTTATGGCAGTAAGGATCTACATACTGTATAGAATCAGGCATATTAAGAGCATGTGATTATGGCAGTTAGAATCTATATACTGTATAGAATCAGACATTTAAGAGCACGTGCTTATGGCAGTAAGGATCTATGCCCTTTGTGGATATCAACAATCAAAATCATGGGAATAGCCATCAAGGTAGGGACAATGAAATATTTGAGTTTGCATGGTATTAGAAACTGGAGGACATCAGCCCACAAAGAAAGCTTCCATCTGGAAAAGGAAGTGGTCTAGTAGAGCACCACATTCTTTTGACACTGCGCAAATGGAGCATCCAATGCCTCTAAAACTTTGGGTAATGCCCTCACAGCCAACCTAGGTCAAGAGCTGCCTCCTCTACACTCCTCTAACCTCCAGACATGCCAAGACTGTACTCTAAAACTATCAGGTCAATGTACATCTGATGAAGCATACGGGACGGGTTAGTAGTAGCCAGTTTAAAACTAGCCCTTGCACACCACTACTTACTATTTACAGTCTTACCTAATCTTGGTCTTTTGGCGAGGCAAGCAGAATCTCTGTCACTGTCCATGATTAGATCGTTACTTCGGAACTACACTGTTTGCAAAATCTTGCCGAAATGAAGACCGACGATTATCTTCCCCCTCCCCCGCGTCGCACGTGAACTGAGCTACCACAAAATTATTAGCGCACCAAAATTGTGACCATAAAGATTATGGGCGCCAACTTCTTTGACGTCACTTCAGCCTGCCACCAATCAGTGAGATGTTGATCATTGCCCCCATAGAGCTATTGTAAACCTAGTTCTAGTGCTACATCAACGTGTCTCCCCTGCAGTTATCAGCTTACTTCAACCTGCTTCAACTCTGTGTGCAGTTGATCCAGTGTGTAGCCCCATAGAACTGTTGTTGACCTACTTCAACTTGCCTCAATCCAATGTGGTGTTGTTCTGGTGTCTCCATAGAGCTATTGTCGACCTACCTCAACCCAGTGTGTCTCCATAGAGCCTACCTCAACCCAGTGTGATGTTGATCTAGACTTCTAGAGTGTGTCTCCATAGAGCCTACCTCAACCCAGTGTGATGTTGATCTAGACTTCTAGAGTGTGTCTCCATAGAGCCTACCTCAACCCAGTGTGATGTGATCTAGACTTCTAGAGTGCGTCTCCATAGAGCCTACCTCAACCCAGTGTGATGTTGATCTAGACTTCTAGAGTGTGTCTCCATAGAGCCTACCTCAACCCAGTGTGATGTGATCTAGACTTCTAGAGTGCGTCTCCATAGAGCCTACCTCAACCCAGTGTGATGTTGATCTAGACTTCTAGAGTGTGTCTCCATAGAGCCTACCTCAACCCAGTGTGATGTTGGTCTAGACTTCTAGAGTGTGTCTCCATAGAGCCTCAACCCAGTGTGATGTTGGTCCAATGGTGACTGCAATGTGTGACTCCATAGAGCTATTGTGAAAACTACTTCAATCTGCCTCAACTCATGTGTGATGTTGGTCTAGTGTGTTCTGGAATGCAGACTAATGTCTACATAACCTCCTTAGTCCACTCTACAGAGGAAGAGTTGACTTTATAATTTTAAAAAGTGCTATCTATTTGTATGTAGAGACGTGTTTGATGTTGTTAATTACAAATAAAATATACTCGACAACAATTATTAGACAAGACAGCAATGCACGTGATGAGTCGTTGCCCTCCAAGTCTACCCTACACACACTCAAACACCTAGAACCTTCTTTCTTGGCAAGCTGCATTTCTCAAGATCAAGGTCCACCTCTGCCTCCTGCACATCACAAAAAAACAAAAGAGTCATAAAAGGTGAAGAGCAGCCAGGAGGGGAAGAGATTCCAGAAGTTCAGATATATGGCAAAGTCTGACAGAAGTGCCCCTGCACTGGGAGGCCAGGAGTGGGAGGAGAGAGGGGAAAGGTTGGGGACTGAGGAATGGACAGGGTAAGTGTTAATTAATGAGAGAAGAAGAGGGCAAGTGAAGGAGTAGAATGATCAACACCTTGACAAAAGGGGAAGGGGGAGGAGAGACGGGGAAGAAGGAGGAGGGCACTGCAGGATGGACAGGGAAAGTGTTAATTAAGGGAAGGAAGAGGAGGCAAGTGAAGGAGTGGAATGAGCAACACCTTTCAACAGCAACAATAATATGTGGCTCCTAGAGGGGGGTGGGAGGCTGGGGAGATAATTTCCTGCACCTCTGCCTCCACTCACAACATAACTGAACCAATCTCCTCTCCTTATATAAACTCCTATAAATTACATGGGCTGTTAGTGGCTCCAATGAGGCCTCTATAATTATATATATATACTATATACTTATCACCAACCCAATCTCCTCTCCTTATATAAACTCCTGTAAATACTCTAGCTATTAATGGCTCCATGTGAGGGACTCCACAACTCACTTCTGAGATAATCCCACATCCCACCTGCTGAGAACTAGGTCATTATATCAGCTTCTAGAGACCTCAAAGGAATTTTCTCTTACCACAGCGGACATGTTGAGATTGTCTTCCAGACTTTTGGCTGGCATTTACGCTGCATGTGGTTTATATTGTGGGATACTGAGTCACTGTGGGTTACTGAAAGGAAGCCGAGTAGTAAAAAACAAGGTTCAGAAGCAAGTTCCAGGAACAGAGAAGAAGAACTGATAGGTAGGACTTATCCCAGAGCTGCTATGGTCTGGAGTCTTCCCTTGCCTTGACAGAAATAATTGAGTTAAACACCTTACCTGATGAACCTTGTATGACCATTAGTGACAAGTTTAAAAGAGACAATCTTCTCTCTTCTCTTATTATATATCTTATTCTACCATGTTAATAAGAAACCTTGATCATGGGAGGTTGGTAGGGCCCGGTGGAGAGGTGTGTAAGTGTGATATCATAATGGGTAGAAACCATGATTGAAGATACATACCAGAATAGAACAGCACTCTCCTGCCTAAGAATAGAAGAGCACTTCTTGATAGAAGAGCATTCTCCATGGCTGCTAGGAAGAGAAGAGCACTCTCCATGGCTGCTAGGAATAGAAGATGGCTGCTAGGAATAGAAGAGCACTCCTTGGCTGCTAGGAATAGAAGAGCACTCTCCATGGCTGCTAGGAGCACTCACCATGGCTGCTAGGAATAGAAGAGCACTCTCCATGGCTGCTAGGAATAGAAGAGCACTCCTTGGCTGCTAGGAATAGAAGAGCTCTCACCATGGCTGCTAGGAATAGAAGAGCTCTCACCATGGCTGCTAGGAATAGAAGAGCACTCTCCATGGCTGCTAGGAATAGAAGAGCACTCCTTGGCTGCTAGGAATAGAAGAGCTCTCACCATGGCTGCTGAGCACTCTCCATGGCTGCTAGGAATAGAAGAGCACTCACCATGGCTGCTAGCAATAGAAGAGCACTCCTTGGCTGCTAGGAATAGCAAGAGTTCTCACCATGGCTGCTAGGAATAGAAGAGCTCTCACCATGGCTGCTAGGAGCACTCACCATGGCTGCTAGGAATAGAAGAGCACTAGGAATAGAAGAGCTCTCACCATGGCTGCTAGGAATAGAAGAGCTCTCACCATGGCTGCTAGGAATAGAAGAACACTCTCCATGGCTGCTAGGAATAGAAGAGCACTCCTTGGCTGCTAGGAATAGAAGAGCTCTCACCATGGCTGCTAGGAATAGAAGAGCTCTCCATGGATGCTGGGAGCAAAGTCTCTTCTAGATGCTACTCAAGCGTAAAATACAGGTTTCTCTTCTTCCCACCATGCTGATGAGTCTAATGTGGTCTGGAAAAATGCTATCTTGACTCATCTAAGCAAGTGTCTCAACTTTGACCCGAATGCTGCAGATGACACCCTCACCACTACACTGCACCACTACACCACTACACTGCACCACTACACCCTGCACCACTACACCCTGCACCACTAACCACTACACCCAGCACCACTAAATCCTGCCACAGGGGAGAATAAAATGCCAGGCCAACTTCTATCCCACATCTCAGACCCGACTTGTCAGGAGAGAATAAGATGCCTGTCCAACTTCTCTGCCACATCTCAGACCTGAACTCATCCGTTAGGACCAACAGTCAATCATTGTCGAACTCACCATCTGCTTTTAAACTCTTTTTCAAGAGTGCTGCAAAGATATAAAGACCATGTTATTGAAGGCTATGCTCACTAAGTCAACCTTATCACTTTGGAAGTAGGTTCTACAAGGATTACCCATTTACTAAGCTTCTTTGCCTTGAAGAAATCCTGGCCTGTCAAGATGAAGACTCCCTGAGGTTAGGCACCATGAAGACTTTCACATGAAGTATGTCAGAGGCTTATTGACCTGCACCATGAAGATATTAAGAGGCTTACTGGTCTGCACCATGTAAACTATGTAGCAGGCCCTCACAGATATTGTCAGGCAACTCACAATATATACCTACACATGTAGAAGAAGATGAAGACACCTACTTTAGAGAGATCTCTTCAAGGTATTCCAGGGGCGGCAGGTGATGGTGGTGGATAAATTCAGTCAGACATGGCAAGCTTTGCAAGCAAGACAATCTCGAACAAGAAAAAAATGCGACGAATAATTTATGGGTGTGGCTTAGTGGTGAATGTATATAAGGAGATATGCATGAGGGCTTGAAGAGGAGGCACATGCATGAGTGCTTGGAGAGGAGGTACATGCATGGGGGCTTGGAGAGGAGGCACATGCATGAGGGCTTGGAGAGGCGGCACATGCATGCAGGCTTGGAGAGGAGGCACATGCATGAGGGCTTGGAGAGGGCACATGCATGAGGGCTTGGAGAGGAGGTACATGCATGAGGGCTTGGAAGGGAGGCACATGCATGAGGCTTGGAGAGGAGGCACATGCATGAGGCTTGGAGTGGCGGCACATGCATGAGGGCTTGGAGAGAAGGCACATGCATGAGGGCTTGGAGAGGAGGCACATGCATGAGTGCTTGGAGAGGAGGTACATGCATGAGGGCTTGGAGAGGAGGCACATGCATGAGGCTTGGAGAGGGCACATGCATGAGGGCTTGGGGAGGCGGCACATGCATGAGGGCTTGGGGAGGAGGCACATGCATGAGGCTTGGAGAGGAGGCACATGCATGAGGGCTTGGAGAGGGCACATGCATGAGGGCTTGGAGAGGAGGCACATGCATGAGGGCTGGGAGAGGAGGCACATGCATGAGGGCTTGGAGAGGAGGTACATGCATGAGGCTTGGAGAGGACGCACATGCATGAGGCTTGGAGAGGAGGCACATGCATGAGGGCTTGGAGAGGAGGCACATGCATGAGGCTTGGAGAGGAGGTACATGCACAAGGCTTGGAGAGGAGGCACATGCATGAGGGCTTGGAGAGGAGGCACATGCATGAGGCTTGGAGAGAAGGCAAATGCATGAGGGCTTGGAGAGGAGGCACATGCATGAGGGCTTGGAGGGGAGGCACATGTATGAGGGCTTGGAGAGGAGGTACATGCATGAGGCTTGGAGAGAAGGCACATACATGAGGCTTGGAGAGGAGGCACATGCATGAGGGCATGGAGAGGGCACATGCATGAGGGCTTGGAGAGGAGGCACATGCATGAGGGCTTGGAGAGGAGGCACATGCATGCGGGCTTGGAGAGGAGGCACATGCATGAGGGCTTGGAGAGGAGGTACATGCATGAGGGCTTGGAGAGGAGGCACATGCATGAGGGCTTGGAGAGGCGGCACATGCATGAGGGCTTGGAGAGGAGGCACATGCATGAGGGCTTGGAGAGGAGGCACATGCATTAGGGCTTGGAGAGGAGGCACATGCATGAGGGCTTGGAGAGGCGGCACATGCATGAGGGCTTGGAGAGGAGGCACATGCATGAGGGCTTGGAGAGGAGGTACATGCATGAGGCTTGGAGAGGAGGCACATGCATGAGGGCTTGGAGAGGGCACATGCATGAGGGCTTGGAGAGGGCACATGCATGAGGCCTGGAGAGGAGGTACATGCATGAGGGCTTGGAGAGGAGGTAGATGCATGAGGGCTTGGAGAGGGCACATGCATGAGGCCTGGAGAGGAGGCACATGCATGAGGGCTTGGAGAGGTGGCACATGCATGAGGGTTTGGAGAGGAGGTACATGCATGAGGGCTTGGAGAGGAGGTACATGCATGAGGGCTTGGAGAGGAGGCACATGCATGAGGGCTTGGAGAGGAGGTACATGCATGAGGGCTTGGAGAGGAGGTACATGCATGAGGGCTTGGAGAGGAGGCACATGCATGAGGGCTTGGAGAGGAGGCACATGCATGAGGCTTGGAGAGGAGGTACATGCAAGTGGCTTGGAGAGGAGGCACATGCATGAGGGCTTGGAGAGGAGGTATATACATGCATGAGGGCTTGGAGAGGAGGCACATGCATGAGGCTTGGAGAGGAGGCACATGCATGAGGGCCTGGAGAGGAGGCACATGCATGAGGGCTTGGAGAGGAGGCACATGCAAGAGGGCTTGGAGAGGAGGCACATGCATGAGGGCTTGGAGAGGAGGCACATGCATGAGGGCTTGGAGAGGAGGTACATGCATGAGGGCTTGGAGAGGAGCCACATGCATGAGGGCTTGGAGAGGAGGCACATGCATGAGGCTTTGAGAGGAGGCACATGCATGAGGGCTTGGAGAGGAGGCACATGCATGAGGCTTGGAGAGGAGGCACATGCATGAGGGCTTGGACAGGAGGCACATGCATGAGGGCTTGGAGAGGAGGCACATGCATGAGGCTTGGAGAGGGCACATGCATGAGGCTTGGAGAGGAGGCACATGCATGAGGTCTTGGAGAGGAGGTTACATGCATGAGGGCTTGGAGAGGAGGTACATGCATGAGGGCATGGAGAGGAGCCACATGCATGAGGGCTTGGAGAGGCGGCACATGCATGAGGGCTTGGAGAGGCACATGCATGAGGGCTTGGAGAGGAGGTACATGCATGATGCTTGGAGAGGAGGTACATGCATGAGGGCTTGGAGAGGAGGTACATGCATGAGGGCTTGGAGAGGTGGCACATGCATGAGGCTTGGAGAGGAGGCACATGCATGAGGGCTTGGAGAGGAGGCACATGCATGAGGGCTTGGAGAGGAGCCACATGCATGAGGCTTGGAGAGGAGGCACATGCATGAGGGCTTGGAGAGGAGGCACATACATGAGGCTTGGAGAGGCGGCACATGCATGAGGGCTTGGAGAGGAGGCACATGCATGAGGCTTGGAGAGGAGGCACATGCATGAGGGCTTGGACAGGAGGCACATGCATGAGGGCTTGGAGAGGAGGCACATGCATGAGGCTTGGAGAGGGCACATGCATGAGGCTTGGAGAGGAGGCACATGCATGAGGTCTTGTTGAGGAGGTTACATGCATGATGGCTTGGAGAGGAGGTACATGCATGAGGGCATGGAGAGGAGGTACATGCATGAGGGCATGGAGAGGAGGCACATGCATGAGGGCTTGGAGAGGAGGTACATGCATGAGGGCATGGAGAGGAGGTACATGCATGAGGGCTTGGAGAGGAGGTACATGCATGAGGGCTTGGAGAGGAGGCACATGCATGAGGGCTTGAAGAGGGCACATGCATGAGGGCTTGGAGAGGAGGTACATTCATGAGGGCTTGGTGGGGAGGCACATGCATGAGGGCTTGGAGAGGAGGCACATTCATGAGGGCTTGGAAGGGAGGCACATGCATGAGGGCTTGGAGAGGTGGCACATGCGCATGAGGGCTTGTAGAGGAGGTACATGCATGAGGGCTTGGAGAGGAGGTTACATGCATGAGGGCTTGGAGAGGGCACATGCATGAGGGCTTGGAGAGGAGGCACATGCATGAGGGCTTGGAGAGGAGGTACATGCATGAGGGCTTGGAGAGGAGGTACATGCATGAGGGCTTGGAGAGGAGGTACATGCATGAGGGCTTGGAGAGGAGGTACATGCATGAGGGCTTGGAGAGGAGGCACATGCATGAGGCTTGGAGAGGTGGCACATGCATGAGGGCTTGGAGAGGGCACCTGCATGAGGCCTGGAGAGGAGGCACATGCATGAGGGCTTGGAGAGGAGGTACATGCATGACGGCTTGGAGAGGAGGCACATGCATGAGGCTTGGAGAGGAGGTGCATGCATGAGGCTTGGGGAGGCACATGCATGGGGGCATGGAGAGGGCACATGCATGTGGGCTTGGAGAGGAGGCACATGCATGAGGGCTTGGAGAGGGCACATGCATGAGGGCTTGGAGAGGAGGTACATACATGAGGGCTTGGAGAGGAGGCACATGCATGAGGGCTTGGAGAGGGCACATGCATGAGGCTTGGAGAGGAGGCACATACATGAGGCTTGGAGAGGAGCCACATGCATGAGGGCTTGGAGAGGAGGCACATGCATGAGGGCTTGGAGAGGAGCCACATGCATGAGGGCTTGGAGAGGAGCCACATGCATGAGGGCTTGGAGAGGAGCCACATGCATGAGGGCTTGGAGAGGCGGCACATGCATGAGGGCTTGGAGAGGCACATGCATGAGGGCTTGGAGAGGAGGTACATGCATGAGGCTTAGAGAGGAAGTACATGCATGAGGGCTTGGAGAGGTGGCACATGCATGAGGCTTGGAGAGGAGGCACATGCATGAGGGCTTGGAGAGGAGGTACATGCATGAGGGCTTGGAGAGGAGGCACATGCATGAGGGCTTGGAGAGGAGGCACATGCATGAGGGCTTGGAGAGGTGGCACATGCATGAGGGCTTGGAGAGGGCACATGCATGAGGGCTTGGAGAGGAGGTACATTCATGAGGGCTTGGTGGGGAGGCACATTCATGAGGGCTTGGAGAGGAGGCACATGCATGAGGGCTTGGAGAGGTGGCGCATGCGCATGAGGGCTTGGAGAGGAGGTACATGCATGAGGGCTTGGAGAGGAGGTTACATGCATGAGGGCTTGGAGAGGGCACATGCATGAGGCTTGGAGAGGGCACATGCATGAGGCTTGGAGAGGGCACATGCATGAGGGCTTGGAGAAGAGGTACATGCATGAGGGCTTGGAGAGGAGGCACATGCATGAGGGCTTGGAGAGGAGCCACATGCATGAGGGCTTGGAGAGGATGTACATGCATGAGGGCTTGGAGAGGAGGTACATGCATGAGGGCATGGAGAGTAGGCACATGCATGAGGGCTTGGAGAGGAGGTACATGCATGAGGGCTTGGAGAGGAGGTACATGCATGAGGGCTTGGAGAGGAGGCACATGCATGAGGCTTGGAGAGGTGGCACATGCATGAGGGCTTGGAGAGGGCACCTGCATGAGGCCTGGAGAGGAGGCACATGCATGAGGGCTTGGAGAGGAGGTACATGCATGACGGCTTGGAGAGGAGGCACATGCATGAGGCTTGGAGAGGAGGTGCATGCATGAGGCTTGGGGAGGCACATGCATGGGGGCATGGAGAGGGCACATGCATGTGGGCTTGGAGAGGAGGCACATGCATAAGGGCATGGAGAGGAGGCACATGCATGAGGGCTTGGAGAGGAGGCACATGCATGAGGGCTTGGAGAGAAGGTACATGCATGAGGGCTTGGAGAGGCGGCACAGCATGAGGGATTGGAGAGGAGGTACATGCATGGGGCTTGGAGAGGAGGCACATGCATGAGGGCTTGGAGAGGAACATGCATGAGGCTTGGAGAGGAGGAACATGCATGAGGGCTTGGAGAGGGCACATGCATGAGGGCTTGAGGAGGCACATGCATGAGGCTTGGAGAGGAGGAACATGCATGAGGGCTTGGAGAGGAGGCACATTCATGAAGGCTTGGAGAGGAGGCACATGCATGAGGGCTTGGAGAGGAGGCACATGCATGAGGGCTTGGAGAGGGCACATGCATGAGGCTTGGAGAGGAGGCACATGCATGAGGCTTGGAGTGGCGGCACATGCATGAGGGCTTGGAGAGGAGGCACATGCATGAGGCTTGGAGAGGAGGCACATGCATGAGGCTTGGAGAGGGCGCATGCATGAGGCTTGGAGAGGCGGCACATGCATGAGGCTTGGAGGGGAGGCACATGCATGAGGCATGGAGAGGAGGCACATGCATGAGGACTTGGAGAGGAGGCACATGCATGAGGGCTTGGAGAGGAGGCACATGCGTGAGGGCTTGGAGAGGAGGCACATGCATGAGGCTTGGAGAGGAGGCACATGCATGAAGGCTGGGAGAGGCACATGCATGAGGGCTTGGAGAGGAGGCACATGCATGAGGGCTTGGAGAGGAGGTACATGCATGAGGGCTTGGAGAGGAGGCACATGCATGAGGCTTGGAGAGGGCACATGCATGAGGCTTGGAGAGGGCACATGCATGAGGGCTTGGGGAGGCGGCACATGCATGAGGGCTTGGGGAGGAGGCACATGCATGAGGCTTGGAGAGGAGGCACATGCATGAGGGCTGGGAGAGGAGGCACATGCATGAGGGCTTGGAGAGGAGGTACATGCATGCGGCTTGGAGAGGAGGTACATGCATGAGGGCTTGGAGAGGAGGCACATGCATGAGGCTTGGAGAGGAGGCACATGCATGAGGCTTGGAGAGGTGGCACATGCATGAGGCTTGGAGAGGAGGCACATGCATGAGGGCTTGGAGAGCAGGTACATGTGAGGGCTTGGAGAGGAGGCACATGCATGAGGGCTTGGAGAGGAGGCACATGTGAGGGCTTGGAGAGGAGGTACATGCATGAGGGCTTGGAATGGGCTTGAGGAGGCACATGCATGAGGGCTTGTGGAGGAGGCACATGTGAGGGCTTGGAGAGGAGGCACATGCATGAGGGCTTGGAGAGGAGGCACATGTGAGGGCTTGGAGAGGAGGTACATGCATGAGGGCTTGGAGAGGAGGCACATGCATGAGGGCTTGGAGAGGAGGCACATGCATGAGGGCTTGGAGAGGAGGTACATGCATGAGGGCTTGGAGAGGTGGCACATGCATGAGGAGGCATGCATGAGGGCTTGGAGAGGAGGCACATGCATGATGGCTTGGAGAGGAGGTACATGCATGAGGGCTTGGAGAGGTGGCACATGCATGAGGGCTTGGAGAGGAGGCACATGCATGAGGCCTGGAGAGGAGGTACATGCATGAGGGCTTGGAGAGGAGGAACATGTATGAGGCTTGGAGAGGAGGTACATGCATGATGGCTTGGTGAGGAGGCACATGCATGAGGCTTGGAGAGGAGGTACATGCATGAGGGCTTGGAGAGGTGGCACATGCATGAGTGCTTGGAGAGGAGGCACATGCATGAGGGCTTGGAGAGGAGGTACATGCATGAGGGCTTGGAGAGGAGGCAAATGCATGAGGGCTTGGAGAGGAGGTACATGCATGAGGCTTGGACAGGAGGCACATGCATGAGGGCTTGGAGAGGAGGCACATGCATGAGGGCTTGGAGAGGAGGCACATGCATGAGGGCTTGGAGAGGAGGCACATGCACGAAGGCTTGGAGAGGAGGTACATGCATGAGGGCTTGGAGAGGGCACATGCATGAGGGCTTGGAGAGGAGGCACATGCATGAGGGCTTGGAGAGGAGGCACATGCATGAGGCTTAGAGAGGAGGCACATGCATGAGGCTTGGAGAGGAGTCACATGCATGAGGGCTTGGAGAGGGCACATGCATGACGGCTTGGAGAGGCGGCACATGCATGAGGCTTGGAGAGGGTACATGCATGTAGGCTTAGAGAGGAGGCACATGCATGAGGGCTTGGAGAGGGTACATGCATGTAGGCTTGGAGAGGAGGCACATGCATGAGGACTTGGAGAGGCGGCATATGCATGAGGGCTTGGAGAGGAGGCACATGCATGAGGGCTTGGAGAGAAGGTACATGCATGAGGGCTTGGAGAGGAGGCACATGCATGAGGGCTTGGAGAGGAGGTACATGCATGAGGGCTTGAAGAGGAGGCACATGCATGAGGCTTGGAGAGGAGGCACATGCATGAGGGCTTGGAGAGGAGGCACATGCATGAGGGCTTGGAGAGGGCACATGCATGAGGCTTGGAGAGGAGGCACATGCATGAGGGCTTGGAGAGGAGGCACATGCATGAGGCTTGGAGAGGAGGCACATGCATGAGGGCTTGGAGAGGAGGCACATGCATGAGGCTTGGAGAGGAGGCACATGCATGAGGGCTTGGAGAGGAGGCACATGCATGAGGGCTTGGAGAGGAGGTACATGCATGAGGCTTGGAGAGGAGGCACATGCATGAGGGCTTGGAGAGGAGGCACATGCATGAGGCTTGGAGAGGAGGTACATGCATGAGGGCTTGGAGAGGAGGCACATGCATGAGGCTTGGAGAGGATGTACATGCATGAGGGCTTGGAGAGGAGGCACATGCATGAGGGCTTGGAGAGGAGGCACATGCATGAGGGCTTGGAGAGGAGGTACATGCATGAGGCTTGGGGAGGAGGCACATGCATGAGGGCTTGGAGAGGAGGCACATGCATGAGGCTTGGAGAGGAGGTACATGCATGAGGGCTTGGAGAGGAGGCACATGCATGAGGCTTGGAGAGGAGGCACATGCATGAGGGCTTGGAGAGGAGGCACATGCATGAGGCTTGGAGAGGAGGCACATGCATGAGGCTTGGAGAGGAGCCACATGCATGAGGGCTTGGAGAGGAGGTACATGCATGAGGGCTTGGAGAGGAGGCACATGCATGAGGGCTTGGAGAGGAGGCACATGCATGAGGGCTTGGAGAGGAGGCACATGCATGAGGGCTTGGAGAGGAGGCACATGCACGAGGCTTGGAGAGGAGGCACATGCATGAGGGCTTGGAGAGGAGACACATGCTTGAGGCTTGGAGAGGAGGCACATGCATGAGGGCTTGGAGAGCAGGTACATGTGAGGGCTTGGAGAGGAGGCACATGCATGAGGGCTTGGAGAGGAGGCACATGTGAGGGCTTGGAGAGGAGGTACATGCATGAGGGCTTGGAATGGGCTTGAGGAGGCACATGCATGAGGGCTTGTGGAGGAGGCACATGTGAGGGCTTGGAGAGGAGGCACATGCATGAGGGCTTGGAGAGGAGGCACATGTGAGGGCTTGGAGAGGAGGTACATGCATGAGGGCTTGGAGAGGAGGCACATGCATGAGGGCTTGGAGAGGAGGCACATGCATGAGGGCTTGGAGAGGAGGTACATGCATGAGGGCTTGGAGAGGTGGCACATGCATGAGGAGGCATGCATGAGGGCTTGGAGAGGAGGCACATGCATGATGGCTTGGAGAGGAGGTACATGCATGAGGGCTTGGAGAGGTGGCACATGCATGAGGGCTTGGAGAGGAGGCACATGCATGAGGCCTGGAGAGGAGGTACATGCATGAGGGCTTGGAGAGGAGGAACATGTATGAGGCTTGGAGAGGAGGTACATGCATGATGGCTTGGTGAGGAGGCACATGCATGAGGCTTGGAGAGGAGGTACATGCATGAGGGCTTGGAGAGGTGGCACATGCATGAGTGCTTGGAGAGGAGGCACATGCATGAGGGCTTGGAGAGGAGGTACATGCATGAGGGCTTGGAGAGGAGGCAAATGCATGAGGGCTTGGAGAGGAGGTACATGCATGAGGCTTGGACAGGAGGCACATGCATGAGGGCTTGGAGAGGAGGCACATGCATGAGGGCTTGGAGAGGAGGCACATGCATGAGGGCTTGGAGAGGAGGCACATGCACGAAGGCTTGGAGAGGAGGTACATGCATGAGGGCTTGGAGAGGGCACATGCATGAGGGCTTGGAGAGGAGGCACATGCATGAGGGCTTGGAGAGGAGGCACATGCATGAGGCTTAGAGAGGAGGCACATGCATGAGGCTTGGAGAGGAGTCACATGCATGAGGGCTTGGAGAGGGCACATGCATGACGGCTTGGAGAGGCGGCACATGCATGAGGCTTGGAGAGGGTACATGCATGTAGGCTTAGAGAGGAGGCACATGCATGAGGGCTTGGAGAGGGTACATGCATGTAGGCTTGGAGAGGAGGCACATGCATGAGGACTTGGAGAGGCGGCATATGCATGAGGGCTTGGAGAGGAGGCACATGCATGAGGGCTTGGAGAGAAGGTACATGCATGAGGGCTTGGAGAGGAGGCACATGCATGAGGGCTTGGAGAGGAGGTACATGCATGAGGGCTTGAAGAGGAGGCACATGCATGAGGCTTGGAGAGGAGGCACATGCATGAGGGCTTGGAGAGGAGGCACATGCATGAGGGCTTGGAGAGGGCACATGCATGAGGCTTGGAGAGGAGGCACATGCATGAGGGCTTGGAGAGGAGGCACATGCATGAGGCTTGGAGAGGAGGCACATGCATGAGGGCTTGGAGAGGAGGCACATGCATGAGGCTTGGAGAGGAGGCACATGCATGAGGGCTTGGAGAGGAGGCACATGCATGAGGGCTTGGAGAGGAGGTACATGCATGAGGCTTGGAGAGGAGGCACATGCATGAGGGCTTGGAGAGGAGGCACATGCATGAGGCTTGGAGAGGAGGTACATGCATGAGGGCTTGGAGAGGAGGCACATGCATGAGGCTTGGAGAGGAGGTACATGCATGAGGGCTTGGAGAGGAGGCACATGCATGAGGGCTTGGAGAGGAGGCACATGCATGAGGGCTTGGAGAGGAGGTACATGCATGAGGCTTGGAGAGGAGGCACATGCATGAGGGCTTGGAGAGGAGGCACATGCATGAGGCTTGGAGAGGAGGTACATGCATGAGGGCTTGGAGAGGAGGCACATGCATGAGGCTTGGAGAGGAGGCACATGCATGAGGGCTTGGAGAGGAGGCACATGCATGAGGCTTGGAGAGGAGGCACATGCATGAGGCTTGGAGAGGAGCCACATGCATGAGGGCTTGGAGAGGAGGTACATGCATGAGGGCTTGGAGAGGAGGCACATGCATGAGGGCTTGGAGAGGAGGCACATGCATGAGGGCTTGGAGAGGAGGCACATGCATGAGGGCTTGGAGAGGAGGCACATGCACGAGGCTTGGAGAGGAGGCACATGCATGAGGGCTTGGAGAGGAGACACATGCTTGAGGCTTGGAGAGGAGGCACATGCATGAGGGCTTGGAGAGGAGGCACATGCTTGGAGAGGGCACATGCACGAGGGCTTGGACAACAAATCTGGAATTACAAGCAGCATCAACTCTATCAGAAGACAAATAACTTGTCCAAAGTCTCTGAGAGAGTTCAGTAACTATCATACCTTAGCTCTATCTAGCAAGATCGGGTTGCCATGGTAAATGTGCAGATTCTTGTGCACATGTGCAGATTAAAACCATAGCTACTGTTATTTTTTTAGTAAAACAGCTAGCTGTTTATTTTCTAGAATGATAGACTTCAGAAAAGGAGTCAAAGTATGCTTCTGAAATGGCAGAACAAAGATTTGGGAAATAAGAGCAAGTGATAGAACAAGGCGTGGCTTCAATACAAAGTGGGTTTACTCTGGAAGCCAGTTATAAATATGCAGATATCTGAAAAATGAAATTTTAATAGGTACATTTTTAGATTATGGTAAAATGAACATTTCACAGGGACAAGCAGGCTGCATGCTGTGCTGACCCAGGAGCTAGCCATGATCAGCTTGGCTTTACTACCTGTTAATGGTGATAATGGTGATGACTACATCCTGCACTGGCTGAAGAGGAGAAGTGCGTGTGTGTGTGTTGCATGCATGCGCGTTTGTATGTGTGTTTAAAAAATATTAGGCGCCATCGGTCGATTTGCGCTATCAATCGCTCGCGCTGCCGCTATCAATGTTTGTGCAGGCATCGGTCGATCGCGCTGCGCTATCTATGGAAACAAGAGGTTTTGTACTGACGGAGCTTTGACGTCAGTGTGTGCCTAGCACGTTCTCATGGGCCCCTCGCAGTTGCTATGACTGCAACCAGCATAGAAAGTACGTCATCATGGGGATCAAGTGGCTTTTACGACTCCAGCCATCAAGAAATTTGTGCGTTTTTTTAAAATTTCACGCACGCACATTTTGGGGGGTTCACGCGGGAAACAAAAGTACGGAAATCTCACAATCCAAATTTGATGAAATATCATCCCAATTTTTACTGAAATATCATCCAAATCCAAATAATAGTACAATGAAAGTAATTTATTATTATTACAAACTAACTAACTAACAATTAACAAAGTCTAATCCAAATTTCAGAATAATTTACAATCAAACAGGGTATCGTCAAACAGGGTATCGGGTTTTAATTAATATGTTATTATGAGTGAAAGCCACAGTTGTTCCATATCACTCACGCCACATAAATTCATCTGTAGGATGGGAGCTGGTGGTGATGAACTCATTTTATCCGCTTGAGCTTCACCTTCACCTGCACAACATAATAATTGAGTTGTTAAAAAAAAAAATTATGTTCCACAAACCATGTTCCAATAGGACTCAATATGTTGGGTGTGCACACCCGTACTCTGATTTACAAATTCAATCGAGCCATTCACTGTCTCATGTGCCACAATCCCAGGCAGAGTAGCAACCTGCCTATAAGCTGCCCACTGGTGTGAATGGATTATTGATCCAGGTGCAACATGCGCCTGAATGATGGGTAGTGCATCTCTCTGGTCAACAACTTTTTTTCTTCTTTTTTTTTCTTTGGGATTAAATTTATTAATTATACTAGTACTACATCACATTAAAAGTGATTCACTTCAAACATGTATAGACCAAGAGATGATGTGATGCATTTACACATTGATATTTTGGCTAACAGAGAAGAACTCTGTCGGTGTAGCCCTTAAGCATGGTGGAATATGGGTCATGTCTTTGGTGGCAGGTGTACTGGAAGAGTGGAAAAGTTACGTCATGAACGTAAATGCATTTCTCTATTGCATGGTGGATGTCTCATTGTACATGCAACAGGACTCCGGCTTCTATGGTTCGAGTTGTAGGATAAGTTGGTCCTTGATGCCCCCCCCATCGACTTACACATATTAGTTGATTTCTCTCCTACAATCAGTTTCCAACCACCTACTTCTCCATGGCCCTATTAAACTGTAATGAGAGAAGAGTCGATCCAGCAGGCATACAAGTGTGCTTGCAAAAGAATGGAAAATTATATTGATAGTGAACTGACCGTCATTTTTATTATGTGAAGATGTCTATTATGTGAAGATGTCTACTAACACAAGGCAAGTACATCTACGATTCACACAAAAATATACATGTCAGAGAAACGGTACACGAAGATATGCAAACACTTCGTCGTCTTTTGTCATACCAATTGGGTCGTCTTGGTTGTGACAGCCAAGCCTTGTATGATAGTGTGTTTAATTGTCATGAAAGTTCACTGGTGATAGTTATGCATGCTCATTGCTCAATTATTATGGTAACCAGTGAACAAAATTTAGCAATTTTGTAAAGTACAACATTCAAGTTCAAACAATCCTGAGTGCAGTCTGTGGATCTTGAGTTGGACTGCATTCACCAATCCATATAACATCCTCTATGCCACAAGTCATCTCTCCCATCTTCTTTTCATCTGGAAAGGTAGGGTAGGGAGGAGAATTGTAATATTACCTTGCCTTTAAGATTTGGAAATCAAATGTTTCACCAATACAATCTAAGCTTGCCAAAGAGTAGCTAAGTTTGCTAAGGAGTAAACCAAGCAGGCAAGATTGTCTTGGGTCCTTCAAGTCCCCAAACTAAACTCCTAGCCACAACCCAGGCAAAGCTATGTTCATAAGCTTACCTTTCAAATTTAGAATAAGCTAATCAATCAAGCTTCCTTAAACTAAGGCAAACCAGCTTATAAAGTATAAGCTTAAACCAAGTTGTCAGATAAACCAAGCTTAGCAAGCTTTAGAAATGATAGACAGCATTACCTTGTTCCACGTGTCTGATGAACTGACAGTAGAGCTACCTTGGAAGGAAGGTCTATTCTAAAGCGGTCCTGCACCACAGAATGGTGCGCAGTGAAATGTGTAGTCCTAGTTTGGTCTGTAGCACAGACGCTGAAGCTAGTCAACAGTTATTTCGTCGGTCCGCTTCGTCAGCTCCTCTATTCCTTCGAGGTTTTCGATGGCCTTTCGCCGCAGAACGACTTTAAGAAGCGAGAGGTTGCCAAACGGACGAACAAGCTAGAGAACGACGCCAATTGTAACTTGAAGCACGCACGAGGCTGGAGAACGACCGCGCGAACAAGGGCGAGATAATTGAACCGCGAACGAGTTTGAAACGCGAAGAAAAAAGATTCCTCGCCGTTGGAACGGACCTGTTACTAAACGACGTTGAAAATAGCGCCAACGGAATATTAACGCAACGGAACTGGAACTTTTTTTGGTCTCCTACTCTACCTGGAACATGAAAAAGAAAGAGCTAGTAGACCCTTGCTGCTGAGGTAGCCTATAACCTCTTCTGTTGTTCCATGCAACAGGAGCAATATACCTCACAGGGGCAGATCTAGGAATTCTTAGGGGGGGGCCTCTTTTATTAAAATTTAAATATAGAAATATAGATACACTGTATATTATATCAAATACAGCATATATATAGAGAAAAATGTTTAAGACTAAATTACATTGAAAAATGAACAATAAATCCAAGTTATTATGATTGGTTATCACAATGATATGTATAATTATTATATAAAAATTGTGAATCTGAATCAAGGGTCAATAATTGAAGGGGGGAAAGGTAAAAAAAAGAATTGGAAGAGAAATGCTATTGGGCACTTCTGGTGTGACGTACGTACAATTCAGACAACAAATTGAGCTGTAGAAATGGTAAATCTGTATAATAATAATACATATTCACATCAAAGGCTTAACCTAGGCTGGACATTAGTCAAAATTACTTTCACTTTCATAGTACAGGGGACGGGTTAGGCCTCTGTGACAAACATATGCCAAAAAAAAGGGAAATCATAGGGTAGGAATGTTTAAAGCCCAAACTCTGTGAAGTTACTCGGGATATTATTCTTGTTTTTACAAATGTTCATACTAAGACATAGAGAAGTAATGTTTAATATATACCCAAAGCCTAACTGTTGAATCTTGTATAATCAAATTAATCCTCATTAAACTTTGTGATGGACATACACAAAACCCGTGACGGACGTACATGTGTGATTAAGGATAGAATTCTGAGAATTGTGAGCATTGCTAGGCACTATTAGCCAAAGCAAGTACTTGTACATAAGAATAACATAAACAGATGCTAAATGTCTTCAAACGCAAACTGTCCTCGATTGCCTGCAACACTTGGTGGGATAATGATATGTACAATTTTGTTTCTTGAGTAGAAGATTTTGTCTTCAGGTCTCGGCCACTTCCAAGCATTTGCACTTCTATGCATGACGTTTACTTCAACATACAGGTCTCCTTCCATGTAAACTCTTCACCATCATACTCCATAACAACCCACAATCCAATTGTCAAGTTCAGTGCTTGTAGCTGAGGCTGGGCATCGTCTTCGATTGGACAATCCTGTTCAATTGTTGAATTGGTCGGAGGAGTGACATCATTGGTGTTGCGGATTCGACAAACTCGGAAACATTTCTCTATCTCGTTGCCAGTATCGGCTACTTTGACCTCATCCACACCAGAAGCTTGAATACAATGAATTTTGTGTGTTTGGGGGACTGCCATCACTCCTTCCCATTTGGCATCCAGAAATGCAGATTGTTGATCAATCTCACTCTTGGCAACAAATTCAACTTGAATATTTGTGCAAAGCTGTTTGCCGAGTGCTGAATACCATTGCGGAGTGGTGATATGACTTCTCTCTGACCAAATGTGTCTCCAAACTGACCTCTTCACAACCATCCATGACACCTTTTCCATGAGCTGTGGCAAAAAAATTCCATCTGATAGAGATGTCATGGTCTTGCTCCCAGTAGTGGAGATTTGAAAAGAGGAACCTCTGCTTAAACTGAGAAGTTGGACCATCGCTGAAAACATTGACGGTTTCTATGCTTGGGAATTTCGCTCGGAACTTCGGAAAATATACTGTGACATGAAAACGAAAATGCTGTATTTTGTGCGGTCGAGGTCATCTGAAATTACTACCATACTGAAATAGTTGGCATTGTTGATCCAAGTGTGAGTGGTGAAGATGGTTGCCTGAGCTTGGTGCCAGTGGGCTGCTTGTACTTCTTTCTCTGCTGCAATCGTCGCATTTTCAGAGAAATCGACTTGCAAAACAATGGATTTACCGTTCTTCAAAGAGTCAAACGAAACTGCTTGCTCTCTCTTCACAAAGGTGGTATGGAGTAGGAAGGTACTCAGTTGTTTCCTCAGCTCATTAAAAACTGCATCCACTATATCAGTCAGGTCTACCTTCTCAATTCGGCTATCCGTAGACTTTCGCTGGTAGTACTGCAAGGCCCCTGAGCTGCTTTGTGGTGCAAACTCATCAATCAGATCCACACAGGTTGAACATTCTCGTGTCATGCACTTCTTGGAAGTGGCGTCACAGGTCACTTGCTCAATGAAGGATGAAACAGGAACACACTTCCCAAGGTCTTGCTGTTCTAGTAAAGTCTAGCAAAACATTGCTGCATCTAACTTCCCCACTCCCCAGCTTCCCTACTAGTGTTTACAGCAGGGATGTAGATTCATATTCACCAGTTTTTCCCTAAAAGGGATGCCTATAGCACACAGAAAGGAACCTAGTGAACTACGAACTTCTCAACAGATCTTGTAACTTCCTCAATGCCAGCTGCTAAAATAGTTTTACTTGCAGGCTAGATAGTGTATGTATTTAGGGAATGACTATCAGTTTGTAGCTATAACTCAAGCAGCAGCTTTGTTTCTTTACCAGCCTAACCTCTAACCATAGTCATTGTCCATGGTCCAAGCCTAATCCTAGTCATGGTCCAAGCCCTAACCTGTACAAGTCATTGTACAAGCACTAACTCGAGTCATTGTCAAAGCCAATCAATGTCCAGCCCCTAAACCTACCCTTTGTCAAAGACCTAACCCTGGTCAATGTCCACCCCCTAACCCTAGCCTTTGTTCTAGCCCTAACCCTGGTCAATGTCCAGCCCCTAACCCTAGCCTTTGTCCAAGCCCTAACCCTAGCCTTTGTCCTAGCCCTAACCCTGGTCAATGTCCAGCCCCTAACCCTAGCCTTTGTCCAAGCCCTAACCCTAGTCAAGGTCCAAACCCTAACCCTAGCATTTGTCCTGCCCTAACCTCTGGTCAATGTCCAACACCTAACCCTAGCCTTTGCCCACACTAACCCTGGTCAATGTCCAACTCCTAACCCTAGACTTTGTTCAAGCCCTAATCCTGTGTATATAACCAACCCCTAAACCTAGCCTTTCTCCAAGCGCAACCCTGGTCAATGTCCAACCCCTAAACCTAGCCTTTGTCCAACCCTAACCCTTGTCATGGTCCAAGCACTAAACCTATCCTTTGTCCAAGCTCTAATCTTGTCAGCTTTATAATGGTGACAATCAGTCTAGTCAGTTTAGAATGTTCTAGAAAATGTAAGGTATATAGCAAACTATAAATAGAAGATTGAATTAGTGCTGTAGCCATTCTAACTTTTCTGAAGATCGAATTGTCAATGGCAGAAAGACAAACAAAGAAAAGGGCAAAGATTAAGGTACAATAACAAATTCTACATCTTTTAACAATGTCTAGATGGGAATTTGTTAAGCTGTGACGTATGTACCATGACGTACGTACAAGAACCTTGTACGTCTGTCACAGGTTTTTCCGTAAGTCATGGGGTGTGACCTTTCCATTAAGGGTGGAAGTTATGCCTAATAGAAAACTAAAAGAGAATATGAAATGGTTTTAGTTAATACTTTAATATCACTGAAATAATTAAATAAAGATGCACATATTTGTGACGTACGTACGGTATCAATTATACTACAAACTGTAAAATATTATTCATAAGCGTCGTGCCGATAAATCCATCTTGTTCTACAAAGATCCTTAACTTTAACAACGCTAGTTTCCTTATCAATTACTTTCTCAAGAAATAGTTGCTGTTTAGCACTATAATGGAAGAAATATGCTGTCTCAGTAACAGTAGAATTCATAATTTTATTACGAATAGGAGGTAAACTACAAGCTTCAACAATACACAAATTAAGCACGTGACTATTACAGTGGATATATGTGGCTTTAGGATTTTCTGCCAAGAGACGACCCTGCACACCTCTTGCACTAGACATATTGCTAGCACCATCATAGCCTTGCCCCCTACAATCTTCAAAGTCTAAGTCAAACTTATTCAGTGCTTCTTTTATTACAAGAGCCAAAACCTCTCCAGTGATCCTTTCTGTACTTATGAAATCTAAGAATTCTTCTCATATATTACAACTACTATCGATAAATCTTAAGACTACTGACACCTGCTCCTTACTGGAATATCAATGACTTCATCACTAAGAATTTAGCTATACTATCTCTAATATAGTCACCTATGCATTCAATGAGTTAATTTTGGGTAGTTTTGCTAGTATAAGTTTTTTTTAAGCATCTTTCCCGGACCTGACAGAGTATTCGAGAAGTGCTAAAAAATTCCCTGCTATCATCTCTGTGACCTTGAATAGCTATACATTGCTTGCCACAAAGAAGTATTGCATCGGCCGTACATCTTAATATGCAGTACCAATTTGTTGCTATGTTACTCTCATCTATATGCAGCAAATGATTCTTAATAGAAGACTCTGGACACACATGGGAAGACTTTAAAGCATCTGCCCGAGCTAAAGCCAGCTGATGGTACTGCGTACAGTTGTGACTGGCAAAAAATTTAGTTTTCCTAGACCATGCATTAAATCCATTACATACAAAATGACCCAAACCCTTTGTAGCAAAGAGAACACATGGCAAACAAAATATTCCATCTTCTACTTATAAACAAACCAAGGGTTTTCAGCCAAGAATTTATGTTGGCAAGACCTATTACAGCCATCTAAATAACTACTTGGAAATGTAAATGAACTATCAGGCTTAAAATGATTAACTAAAAGTGAATACTTGCACTCTGGAGCCAAATTCAGGATATCTGTTTGGGACATTGAGCGCATAAGCAAGCCAATATAGTTACACTTCTCAAAATCAATTGAAGCACTTGACGAAGAAGCAGCAGAAAAAGTGGACAAGGAAGTGCAGGGCAGATCATGAGATGAGACGCGGAATGAGAGGGCAGGACAGAAGCAGAACATGAAGGCAGTAATAGCGCAGGCTCAGTAGGCTCAGGAGGAGACACAGACAAACAGAGCCTGAGGGAGACACAACACAGAGAGGGCTGGGTGGGAGACACAGATAGAGAGTCCTCTGTGACAGACACAGAGGGCTGGATGAGACACAGAGGGCTCGAGGAGACACAATGGACTGAAGCAGGACACCCAGGAAGAGTGACATGTACCATAGCTGGAGATGGAAGTGGTGTTCTTGTTGGTCCTTTTTTGTTTCCTATGCATAAAATGTGGACATTTCTATGTAAATTAACTCTACTAGCTAGCAGTAGTGGCTGGCTGCAAGGACTATAGCTAGCTAGTACTAAGTTGGCAATCTATTCAATAGCATAATATTCTCGATCACTGCTCAGTTAGATCAACTTACTTAGCTGTAGGGGTGCCTGGGGTGCCTTTGAAAAAAGCCTTTAACTTTGACTGAGCCATGAGTAAGATATTTGGTGAGTGACAGGAATTGACAGTAAATCTCTCTGGGAGGTAATCAACCAGGTGCAGAACCTTTGGAATGACGATAAAGGAGGTTTTGTCTGGTGCACACACGCCTACGTTTCCCCCACTTGGGGGTGTGGCTTCGCAGTTCAGCCAGCTAGCAGAGTAAACATAGCTAGCAAAAGCAGAAAGCAAGAAAAGGCAAAAAGCATTGCAGGTTTGTTATTTAGTTAGAGTTTTGGAAATTAGAGAAAAGGGGGCCTCAAACAAGACCAGTCGATCCCTTCTGGATCCGCCATTCCCTCAGTGTTGCCATAATTATGCTTCTCCTGCCTTTTTTGGTATTTCCCGCGTGAACCACCAAAACGCGAGTGCGTGAAATAAAAAAACGTGCAAGAATTTCTTAGTCGAAAAAGTCACTTGATCCACCATAGTTTCTACAGTTTCTTCAATATGAACTTTTGATTCTTTATGCTACTTGATATCCCTTGTAGCAACCTTCCAGTTGCAATAACCTTTTGAAATCAGATAAAAACTTTAGTTAATATTAATGACAAAGTAAAACATTCTAACTTAAAACCAGGCATATTATGACTTGTCTTGACTCTTTTTAGCTTGAATGCCTCTACACAGGTACGGCAGTAAACAACATCTGCTAGATTGTAGTGGAGAAATGGCCACAGAGAGAACCAACGACTCTGAAATCTGCACATTATAATCTTTTTACCATAGGTTCTTTTGGGGAATTCAATGGTCATAGGTTGATTTGGTTATGAGGTACATAACTCGGGAAAGACATGATCAGCTGCTGATATTCTTGCCATGATTTATAAGCATGTGCTCTTTTAGTGGGCATTAATTAAAGGTGTCAAACCACATGTGAATATCATAAAGCGACACTGTTACTTTTCATTCTTAATTAGTTGTACCAGCACGCTCTTTGCAGCTTGGCTAAGGTATTAATCCAACTACAAAGTAGGACAGTGTTATTAGAAAGTAAAGCTTACAATAATCCATTACAGATACATACATCCTCCTGTTCCAGTACCAATCTACATGCAACAAATTAACTGAACAACTGACATCAATTTACATCACCCATCTACAAATAACACTCTCCTCAGGTGAGTAATAAGCTTTCACCGAGTAAGTAGGTGATATAAATTGATGTGATTTGTTCAGCTAATTTGTTGTATGTTTTTTGGTGACTGGAATAGGAAGATTTGAGGCCTGAATATGTTGGCCAATAGCACTAGCTCTATTTCATTATTAGAAGTTTGAACAAGTCTGAAATATACAAAATGTGTTGCCTTGTGAGAAAATGCCCTTATGCCTTTGCAGTTCTTGCTCTGCTCACTAACTGCACAGCTAACTAGAGCTGAACTCACTGTCATAATCTCATCTCCATCCAAATCATCAGATGGACTGAGAGCACTGCACATAACTTCAGCACCTACAACAACACCAACACCCGCGCCTTGCTCTACGCATACACACTTCAACACTGTTGATCCAGCAACAACAACAGCAACACCCGCGCCTTGCTCTACACATACACACTTCAACACTGTTGCTCCAGCAACAACAACAGACAGAACACACGCACCTTGCTCTATGTATATACAATTCAACACTATTGCTCCAGCAACAACAACAGCAACACCCGTGCCTTGCTCTACGCATACACACTTCAACACTGTTGCACCAGCAACATCAACACCCGTGCCTTGCTCTATGCATACCAAGTGTAAGCTGGTTGTCAGAGCAGGTGAAATATTAACCCTCCAACCGTCACAAGCGACTTTTTTCGCAGAGCGATCTAGCGTCACAATAGTAAAAGATCAACCATATATTGTATATCATAAAATAAACTGATTTACACTCTATTTATGCACCAAATAATGTGACCATATGTACACGGTAACTAGGGCAAAACATTATTCAATTATTTCAATCGCACAATGGCTGAACGACTGACTCTCGAAAAGGTCCTTGCTCTTCTTCAAGACGACGATTTTGACATCTATGAGGATTCTTCCAGCAATGAAGAAGGGGATGGCATCCATGCGTACCTCGGAGAGAGAAAATCTAGCTGTGGAACAGTTTATTCTTTGCTACTGTGGTTGCGTCTGCTTGCCGGCCAGCTGATTGTAGCGCTACAGCTGATCACGATGTTTTTCTCTCCGATTATGAAGAAGGAAGTGACGAACAAGGATACTAAGGTTTGTCATGATTCCAGCTAGCTACATGTATAGATAAAGATTTAACTTTCTAGTAGATAAGTGTGGCTTCTTAGTTGTGTAGCAGAAGGTATAGCTTGTGCATGCACCCATGCAATATGTTTTTATTGTACATGTATGTACATGTACATACAGACAACATGATGGATACTGGAGAGCCTGTGCTGCTTCCACCAGTGTCTACAACAGCTACTCCCTCACCTTCAGTGACCTAAACTGGCATGCCTCCTGAGATTATCATAGGCTGGAAGCAGATAATCATATTCATAGCTTGTGGTCAGTTGCTTAGCGACCTTTTGTCGACCACAATGTTTATCAACACCAATGCTATCCCCATGGTTGCTAGGGACTTTAGTGCACCCCAGACCTGGTATTCATTATTATATATACCATGGTCATAATCCCGTGTAAATCCGACGGTGAACGAGTTAAACACCTCCTGTCTGTTTGTTAAGCTCCCACGCTACTCCTATAAGTACTGCACTGTTGGTTCTGGAGTGTATTTGATTGTGACTAAGTCTCCTCCTGCTCCAAAGTCAGCATTTCTGCCATTTTTGACAACTAGACAAATTATTAGAAAGGCACTCTCTAGCTCTGCTTGGCAATGCTTAAACACTCGCCATCGCCATCTCTTCTAGCTAGCACGATACATAAGATTGATGACCCTTACCTATGCAAAATAGATTACATCTGCACATGGGCACTACTTGGTATGCTCCTCATCTGCATTAGCCCCTACCCCACCCGCTCCACACCTCCTTGTTGACCGATGCTAATAAATAGATGGTAAGTGCATTTAGGGGGCAGATACTTTACATAGTTTCCCCAACTTTCTCCCACTCCACCCACTCCATATTAAGCACACCTTGTGTATTACTAACCTGTTCTAATGAGTTCCAAGAATACTGACCTATGACCTGGCTAAGCAGTTTCAACTTCACTCTGGCCATGATTGTAGTTGCTTATTTAGACCAACACACAACTTAAAGGTTATCCAGAATTTGTTGTGTCATAATCTCCATCATGTCTCCTGATATATTTTAATAACTGGAGAACTCCACCACCTTGTGATTAAGATAAGAGAAAGCAAGCAAGGTGCACCAGTCAAGAGTGGCAACTACTAGGTGCAGTTGTGGAAGGGATGGAGAAAGGAGGTGTGTATGGGACGAGCTAGCTGAGCCTAGTCACAGGCACGTGCAACTGCAGTCCAAGTCCTCAGCCAAGGATGACCATCTCATCATGAACTCTGTCAATGTTGTGTGAGGCAGATCAAAACTTGTGCTTGAGGTTCACCAAGAAGTTCCAGACACAATTGAAGGCTGTTGTGGTCATGCATATCCACAAGAATTTAGTTACTTGTAAGTATGTAGCTATTAGTGGTCAATATAAAATGAAGTATATACAGAGAAAACAACTTCAGAGTAAAAAAGTGTTCCAATGAAAACGTAGAGCATTAAATAAGCTACCAAATGGTATGTAGAAATGGACTTCTGTGATGTTCTACGATGGAAAAACTTTGTTTGCAATACCTAAGAACTCAAGTTGGAGAAATGTAAGATAAAGTTTGCACATGGATTTTGCATTGCCCCTTTTCAGTTTCTTCCTCACTAAATCAGGGGATGGAGCAGAGATAGAGAAGTGGTAGGGGCAGAGGTAGAAAAGGCAGAACCAGGAGTAGAAGTGGTCTTGGGCCTGTAGAAGATCTTCTATCCAGAACATTTTTCCTGGTGTAATTCCATAAAAAAATTGACTCAGAACACCACTCAGCAAGCTTATAGCTATGAACTAGACTGAGCATGTGCAGTACTTCAATATTTCTTAAATTCATATCAATTTGAATACCATAAATCTACTTGGAGTGAGCTTTATTTTGAATGTCTAAGTGTGTTGTGTAGTTCTAGAGATATGACTTGATCCAGGCTGTGGCATCTCATAGGTATCTAACCAGTTTCTCCTTGGACATCTATGGACAAAAATGTCTATCACTTAAAAATGGCTGGTCCAAATACTTTCAAATTTGAAAGGTAAGTCGTCTATGTGGCACTGAATGCTTTAAGAACCAAAAAAGACCTCTTATTCACCCCAAAAACAGCGAAATTTATGGGCATCTGCCACCTTATGAAATTCATCTCTTTCTCTTAAGGTGTTTAAGATGGAAACTCCAGTTTTTGATGCTTCTTATTACCGAGATTTCATAAAATGTTCCATTTAACAATGGATGTTGCTGTTGACACAGTAGGTGTTGCTGCTAAGGGTGAGTGTTGCTGTTGACACAGTAGGTGTTGCTGCTAACAGTGAATGTTGCTGTTAACTCTTTAGGTTTGATGGTGGATAATGCATGCATGTGAGTTTCTCATGGACAACAATAGCAGATATATCAACCCAAACAACACAGCTTGATTGTCATAACCAAAAATCTACGCTAGTGCTGGCATGCTAAAATCTAACTCAAGAATGCGGCTGTGACTAACCACACTCCACTAGGAAAATAAACACAGTTGCTGAAGTGAGGAAGTTTAGAGTAACAAGTATTGTCTTGTAGACAGATAAATAACAAACAAAAGAAGAAGTTGGTAATCATATTAGCAGGCATGGCTGCAGGCAGCAAAACATTTAGAATCTGATGTAACATAGAAGGACTTTGATACAAGTTCATTGTCTCCCATCCTAGGGCTTAGCAGTTGATAGAGGACTAGCTAGCCTAAAGCTAATAGGATCAGCACAGCTTAAATACTAGCATGCTAGAGAACCCCCTCAAAGATGGTGTCTTTACTGCTAGGTAGCTTGCATATCCACAGCACTTGTTGATAGAGCCCTCAAGCTATGAAGAAGGCAACTTCGTCATGTGACTCTAAAATGAATACATGAGCATGCTTGTGTTGCGTTACTTAATTTTGGTCCCTAAATAGGTACGAGTGAATGTTTGCTTAACAGTGGGTGAATGTGGAGGCCAAGCCATGCTTGATGTCCAAGAGCTTCTTTGGGAGGATTGGGGGGGGGGGGGCAAGGTGTAAACACCAGAATATATGTAGAGGTCATAGTAAACGATCAAGGTATATACATCAGGTTATAGAGGATAGAGGCCTGGGTATAGTATAGAGATCAGTTAGAGACCAGTTAGAGACCAGGGTATAGGGGCCCACGTACAGGAGTCAGAGTATAGAGGCCATAGTACACAGACCACAGTATAGAGAAGGTATAGAGACCAGGGCATAGAGAAGGTATAGAGACCAGGGTATAGAGAAGGTATAGAGACCAGGGCATAGAGAAGGTATAGAGACCAGGGTATAGAGAAGGTATAGAGACCAGGGTATAGAGAAGGTATAGAGACCAGGGTATAGAGAAGGTATAGAGACCAGGGTATAGAGAAGGTATAGAGACCAGGGCATAGAGAAGGTATAGAGACAAGGGCATAGAGAAGGTATAGAGACCAGGGCATAGAGAAGGTATAGAGACCAGGGTATAGAGAAGGTATAGAGACCAAGGCATAGAGAAGGTATAGAGACCAGGGTATAGAGAAGGTATAGAGACCAGGGTATAGAGAAGGTATAGAGACCAGGGCATAGAGAAGGTATAGAGACCAGGGTATAGAGAAGGTATAGAGACCAGGGTATAGAGAAGGTATAGAGACCAGGGCATAGAGAAGGTATAGAGACCAGGGCATAGAGAAGGTATAGAGACCAGGGCATAGAGAAGGTATAGAGACCAGGGCATAGAGAAGGTATAGAGACCAGGGTATAGAGAAGGTATAGAGACCAAGGCATAGAGAAGGTATAGAGACCAGGGTATAGAGAAGGTATAGAGACCAGGGTATAGAGAAGGTATAGAGACCAGGGCATAGAGAAGGTATAGAGACCAGGGTATAGAGAAGGTATAGAGACCAGGGTATAGAGAAGGTATAGAGACCAGGGCATAGAGAAGGTATAGAGACCAGGGCATAGAGAAGGTATAGAGACCAGGGCATAGAGAAGGTATAGAGACCAGGACATAGAGAAGGTATAGAGACCAGGGTATAGAGAAGGTATAGAGACCAGGACATAGAGAAGGTATAGAGGCCAGGGCATAGAGAAGGTATAGAGACCAGGGTATAGAGAAGGTATAGAGACCAGGGCATAGAGAAGGTATAGAGACCAGGGCATAGAGAAGGTATAGAGACCAGGGTATAGAGAAGGTATAGAGACCAGGGCATAGAGAAGGTATAGAGACCAGGGCATAGAGAAGGTATAGAGACCAGGGCATAGAGAAGGTATAGCCAGGGTATAGAGAAGGTATAGAGACCAGGACATAGAGAAGGTATAGAGACCAGGGTATAGAGAAGGTATAGAGACCAGGGTATAGAGAAGGTATAGAGACCAGGGCATAGAGAAGGTATAGAGACCAGGGTATAGAGAAGATATAGAGACCAGGGCATAGAGAAGGTATAGAGACGAGGGCATAGTGAAGGTATAGAGACCAGGGTATAGAGAAGGTATAGAGACCAGGGCATAGAGTAGGTATAGAGACCAGGGTATAGAGAAGGTATAGAGACCAGGGCATAGAGAAGGTATAGAGACGAGGGCATAGTGAAGGTATAGAGACCAGGGTATAGAGAAGGTATAGAGACCAGGGCATAGAGAAGGTATAGAGACCAGGGTATAGAGAAGGTATAGAGACCAGGGCATAGAGAAGGTATAGAGACCAGGGCATAGAGAAGGTATAGAGACCAGGGCATAGAGAAGGTATAGAGACCAGGGCATAGAGAAGGTATAGAGACCAGGGTATAGAGAAGGTATAGAGACCAGGGTATAGAGAAGGTATAGAGACCAGGGTATAGAGAAGGTATAGAGACCAGGGCATAGAGAAGGTATAGAGACCAGGGCATAGAGAAGGTATAGAGACCAGGGCATAGAGAAGGTATAGAGACCAGGGCATAGAGAAGGTATAGAGACCAGGGCATAGAGAAGGTATAGAGACCAGGGCATAGAGAAGGTATAGAGACCAGGGCATAGAGAAGGTATAGAGACCAGGGTATAGAGAAGGTATAGAGGCAGGGCATAGAGAAGGTATAGAGACCAAGGCATAGAGAAGGTATAGCGACCAGGGTATAGAGAAGGTATAGAGGCAGGGCATAGAGAAGATATAGAGACCAGGGCATAGAGAAGGTATAGAGACCAGGGCATAGTGAAGGTATAGAGACCAGGGTATAGAGAAGGTATAGAGGCAGGGCATAGAGAAGGTATAGAGACCAGGGCATAGAGAAGGTATTGTAACGTTAAGTGTCTAGAGCTAATCAACTTGGCTAACAATCAATTCATACAACAGCAAGTCATGGTGGGCATCGACAAGGAATGATGGAGGGAGTGTCCAATGACATCATACATAACTACTCGTGACACCCCCCCTTGTATACAAAATTAGTGCATGATTGTGAAGTAACAAGCTATAGTAAGTATCTTATGATGCTGTCAATATGGAACGTAATCGGCTGACCAATGTGGAGGCCTGTGAACTCGGTCAGATCTTCGAGGAGGAGCAGGATTCATACTCTGTGATGCCACAGGTGGTTCACTTTGTGATGAAACATTCAGGTGTTGCTCTGTGGGACTGGTCTGGTCTGGTACTCTTGGCACTCCAGCTGGCCGCACAGATTCCTCTCTCTGTGGTGATGATTCATCTCTCTGTCCACCCAAGGATGATCTTGGAGTGGTAGGTTGTTGGAATGGATGAGTTGGCAGCGGTAGTGTCTGAATGCTATTCCTGCCATTTTGACTGCATAACTTCTTGGGCCGGCTGTACCTGTACAGATTCCAGCACTCCATGTGGTTTGGCCAGGAAGACGCATCCAGACTGTATCCCCAGATGCAATAGGTGGGAGATTTTTTGCATGTTGGTCATAGTAATGCTTTTGCAGCTCCTTTCGGGCGCCCAGTGCTTGCATATCCTCTCTTGTCGAATAACGAGGCTGCAGAAGTTGTCCAGAGACTGGTAGTAGGGGTTTACAGCGACGACCTAGGAAATGTTTTGCTGGACTGGTTCCCATGCCTTCTGAGGGTGTGTTAGTCTAGGAGGGCCAGATACTCTGATTGTCATGATTCCCGGGAGGGTGTGTTACGCCAGTCTAGGAGGGCCAGATACTCTGATTGTCCTGATTCCCGGGAGGGTGTGTTACGCCAGTCTAGGAGGGCCAGATACTCTGATTGTCATGATTCCCGGGAGGGTGTGTTACGCCAGTCTAGGAGGGCCAGATACTCTGATTGTCCTGATTCCCGGCATTTTGTGAACAGCCTTTTTTTACTGTCTTCACTGCATTTTCTGCTTTACCGTTTGACTGAGGGTAGTGTGGTGATGAGGTGATATGGTCACCCCCCATGATTTAGAGAAAATGGCAAATTTCGCAGAGGCAAACTGAGGGCCATTGTTTGTGATGAGCTCATTCGGTGCACCATATCTTGAAAACAGAGTTTTCAGTACTTTGCTCACGCCATGAGTGGTGACTTTCTGGATGTTCTCCACTTCAATGAAATTACTGAAATAGTCACAAACATCCAGAAAGGTGCGTCCCTGGAGATCACACAAGTCAGCTCCTACTTTGGACCATGGACGAGCTATGAAATCATGTTGCTGGAGTGGCTCTTTACCAGGTAAGGCACGATGTGCGATACAGATGTCACATTTGCTGATGTACTCCTTCAATTCTGTAGACATATGGAGCCAAAACATGGTCTCCCGCGCCCTGCGAATACAACCAGCAACTTGTATTACTTTCGTCTTCACAGTAAGTTCAATCGCCAAGGAATAGTTAAGCCAGGCCCACTTGAACTTCTTCCACTTCTCTGCTGCTTGTGGGTCATGAATTTCAAGAGGAGGTGGGTGCTAGCGTATATCCAGTGGCCATAACTTTTTGGTTGTTGTTGTTTTTGCGTTGTATCTTACACCTCTCAGTATTGTTCCCTCGATGCTGTAGATATTCTTCTTGATCCCACCACTGCCACCATGTAACGTTAAGTGTATAGAACTAAACAACTTGGCTAACAATCAATTCATACAACAGCAAGTCATGGTGGGCATCGACAAGGAATGATGGAGGGAGTGTCCAATGACATCATACATAACTACTCGTGACAGGTATAGAGACCAGCATATAGAGGCTAGGGTATAGAGACCAAAGGTATAGAAGGTATAGAGACCAGGTTATAGAAACCAGGGTATTATAGAGACCAGAGTATAGAGATTAGGATATAGAGACCAGGGTATAGAGACCAGGGTATAGAGGCCAGAGTATAGCAACCTAGGTGTAGAGACCAGGGTATAGGGACTAGATAGAGACCAGGGTATAGAGACAAAGATAGAAACCAGGTTATAGAGACCAGTGTATAGAGACTAGATAGAGACCAAGGTATAGAGACCAAGATAGAAACCAGGTTATGGAGACCAGGATATAGAGACATTGATATAGAGACCATGGTATAAAGACCAGGGTATAAGACCACATATTATAAAGACCATGGTATAGAGACCAGTGCATAGAGACCCTGGTATAGAGGCCACACTATAGAGATCAGGGCATAGAGAGCAGGTTATAAAGACCAGGGTATAGAGACCAGGGTATAGAGACAAACATTTAGAGGCCAGGATATAGAGACTAGGGTGTAGAGCCAGAGTTTAGACATCAGAGTATAGAGACCAGGTATAGAGATCAGGGTGTAGAGATCAGGGTATAGAGACAAGAGTATAGAGACCAGGGTATAGAGACAAAGATATAGAGGCCAGGTATAGAGACAATGATATAGAGGACAGGATAGAGACCAGGGTATACAAGCCAAGGTATAGAGACAAAGATATAGAGACCAGGATATAGAGTCTAGGGTATAGAGAGACCGGTGTATAGAGGTCAAACTATAGATATCAGGATATAGAAACCAGGTTATAAAGACCAGAATAGAGACCAGGTTGTATAGAGAAGGTTATAGAGGCCAGGGTATATGGTTTAGAGACCTGGAGCAATTGACCCAAATGCTGGCCTTTGCATGTGACATACTCGGGGGGAAACCTGCCCAGACAGGACTTGAACCTGCAACCTCCAACTTACATGGCTGGTGCTCTAACCATTAAGCCACTGGGACTGTCTGGTGAGCTAGGTGGTCTTACCGCCTCTCCCTTCAGGACGCCACCAAAGGTGTGGTTGGGGTGGCAGTTCAAACTGTTGCTGTACAATAGTGCAGGCCAGCATCAACGTCCCAAATAGGATTTTTATATATTGCTGCATAACTCCACACAGGAAGGTTTTTGTGTTCTTATCTTTGGACAGTGGCTAGAGTAAACCTTGGACATCCAGTGCCACTCCACTTTTGTGCATAGTGTTAACCACAATCATGTCACAAAATCTTCGCTATATGTAACCCTAAAAGGAAATTTCTTGACTAGTTCTTGATGAAACATTCCAATCTTTCACACTCTATCAACACTCTACAAGTATGTCAGATGGATTTTTGACCTAATTTTCATTACTTATTCACCAAAATTGGAATTCTTTAGTGTTGACTTCAATTCAAATTCTCTCAATCAACTCTTCAGATACAATTTAAAAAAATGCACCAACAAAATAGCTGGATTTTTGATTAAGTTAATAATGAAGAAGTTATGTACAGACAATGTTATAGTGTTCATTATGTAAGTACATGACGGTGCGACTTGTAGCATTTCACAGCTTGTTCCACCTCCCTTCCTAGTTGTTTCCTTCCAGATAGGCAAGTTCATACTCCCTCACTCTCCTGAAGTATTCTCATGAGATCTATTGAGACAGAGTCAAGTGCTGGATGGAGAATCTCTTTTAGTCTAGTATAGGTATAGTTAGTGTGTGCCCGACAGAACCTCTTTGATTGACCCCAGACACGTTCAATGGGGTTAAGCTCACAATGGAACTTTGGAAGGAACATGCTCAAATGACCCCTACTATGAGTGCAGGAGTGCTCCACCTGTGTCTTCTCCCGAACAAAGTCTTCATGGAAGGAGATAAGCTGCCTCATCTGGTCAGCCTTCAGATGGCCAATGTTCATTAGTCCTCTTTCTTTCAGTATGGTCCTGAGACCTTTTGCTGAAACATCTGGATGGACCATGACCTCTTGCTGTCCACCCCAAATAGTGTCTCTTACTCTTCTTGGACCTCCGTCCTTCACCAGTATGGTGCGTGGAATCAGCACAAGCTCTTCATACTTCCTGTGGCAGCTACTCTGATAGAAAATGAAGAGGACTGAGTGTGTAGCTGGGGGGACTTGAAAGAAGCGATGTCACATGCAGTCTCCATCTGCTTCATAAAATGGTCGCCAGTCCAATACCCCTCCCTCTCTGCACCATATTCCAGGACTTCTCTTGCAGTTTCCTTGATGACCTGATGGTTTGCCTCTGCTAGAGCATGCTGCTCGGGAGTCAGCTTCAGATATCCATCATGCTCGTCAATGAAATCTGACACCATGATCCCACTCCCTTTTGTCTTTGGCAGTATGGCAGGCTTGTCATCTGTCCCCCACATCCATTTTTGGCTGTCCTATAAACTAAGTTTAGCAAGACAGCTAGTATACCTTGTTCCACGAGTCTGATGAGCTGACAGTAGAGCTACCTCGGAAGGTCTATCCTAGAGTGGTCCTGCACCGCAGAATGGTGCGCAGTTAAATGTTGTAACCCTAGCTTGGTCGTAGCAGATGTTGGAGCTAATCAACAGTTGTTTCATCAGTCAGCTTCAATCAGCTCCTCTATTCCTTCGAGGCTGGCATCATTATGAATGGTACAACAAGTGAGAGACTGCAGAACGATGGAAGCTGGAGCTCGAAGCCGATTGTACTTGAGCACTAGGCTGGTGAACGACTGCACAAACAAGGGCGAGCTAATTGAACCACAAACAAATCTGAAATGCGAAGAAAAAAGATTCTTCGCCATTGGAATGGAGTTGTTTTCTTCGTTACTTAATTAAGGGGGGACTACACCTGAAAAACTTTGGATTTTTTTATTAAATTTTTTTTTTAATCAGTTCAAATTGTTGCTGTACATATCTACTAGCCAATTCTAAAGTATTAGAGCTATTGGATGCTCCATTTCAAAGTTATGATGGTTTTTGTCCATGCAATTTATCATATTGGCAAAAATTTGAAGAGAAACCAACAAGGAATACTAAAGGGGGGACAGCAGCATTTTTTAAATTAAAACAAACAAACTTATGGTTACCATTTATAGCTCCATAGATCCTACTCATCCACCCTAGCCTAACCCCCCGACCCCAAGCTGAGATCAACTGTGGTCGCAGCCTAGCATGACATGACAGAAAAGAAAAATGGGTAATGATCATCAACAAGTAGCTGCCCTTCAGCAGCACTTGGAGATGTGAACCCCGCCCCACCCCAAGTCAGACATAAGTCTTGAATTTGTACCTAGCTCACCAGACGGTCCCAGTGGCTTAATGGTTAGAGCACCAGCCATGTAAGTTGGAGGTTGCAGGTTCAAGTCAAAAACACGGCGACAAGACTCCCTGGACAAGCCCTACAAACAATTAATCCCCCAAAGATATCCCAAGGACCGAACTACTACGCCCGAGAACAAGAAGCCCAATTGACACATCGGGTAAAGCATCGAAACATGCACAAACACTGTACACAATCATCTTTTTACGCACACACATTCTAGGACATCTAGATGCACACACGGGCATCTAGACGAGCAGACATTACACACACATCACAAGACTGCACCTAGAATTAAATATAACAATCACCCCATACATACAAACAAATAATTGTATGCACCCATGCACTTAACAAGCTCTAATTAAGAACCACACTAATTTAGCACACCCATAGTATTTAAACCCACCCTCATCCTATTATTGCACACACATGCTGTCTAACTATTCCAAGGCACTGATGAAGGCTACTTTATCAAGCCCAAATATATTTGTCTTTGTGAAAGTTGTGAGTTCTCCTAGTTAGTTTCCTTCTAATATACTCCTGTCTTTAAACCCACCCTGAGCTAGGTGCAAATTCAAGACTTATGTCTGACTGGGGGGCGGGTTCACATCTCCACGTGCTGAAGGGCAACTACTTGTTGATGATCATTACCCGTTTTCCCCTTTTCTGTCATTTCATGTTAGGCTGGGTCCACAGTTGATATCCATTACTCTGTTGGGGTCTGTGGGTTGGGCTAGGGTTGGGCTTAGGGCTAGGGCTGGGGCTGGGGCTAGGGCTGGGGCTGGGGCTGGGGCTAGGGCTAGGGCTAGGGCTAGGACCAAGGAATAGAGACCAGGGTATACATACCAGGGTATAGAAACTAGGGTATGGAGACCAGGGTATAGAAACCAGGGCAGTATGGTATAGAAATCAGGGTATAGAGACCAGGGTATATATAGAAACCAGGGCAGTATGGTATAGAGACCAGGATATAGAGTCCACAATAGAGATCAGGTTATAAAGACCAGGGTATCATCACTCCTGTGTCATCCATGGATGACCAAGTTAATAGGAATGTACATGGATAATTCGTGGATGGCAGAGTTACCAGGGTTCATCTGCGGATGGCCGAGTTACTAGGGATATCCAGGGTTCATCTGCAGATGGCCGGGTTACTAGGGATATCCAGGGTTCATCTGCAGATGGCCGGGTTACTAGGGATATCCAGGGTTCATCTGTGGATGTCTCTAGAAACTCTTTCATCCGTGGCTACTGTGACAGGCGGTCATTGGACATACGTGTGTGGCGCCCAGGATTCGGGCATGCGTAGCAGCTGCTTTGATCATCGTGACTCAGACTATAATATAGATTAGGTATTCGATATGATGCTCACTCTGTCTGTTAAATTATTATTGTTTTAGTGTTCTGAATAAAAGATACTATTTGCTAGTTCAGTGACACTAAAGTGGTGACCCCGACGTTTTTTTTTGAACACGCAACCTTAATGCCTCTTGCCCTCGAAGACGTTCAAGCTATTGCCCAAGCCCTTCAGGGGCTTGAGAGCAGACCAGCTGTCAATGCTGTGGCACTCAAGCTGCCCGCGTTCTGGGTGGCTCGCCCGGCTGTGTGGTTCTCGCAGGTTGAAGCTCAGTTCGCCACTCGTCAGCCCCCGATAGTGACCGACCTCACCAAGTACAACTACGTTGTGGCAGCCCTCGACAATGCCACAGCAGGTGAAGTTGAGGCCCTCATCCTATCTCCTCCAGCCGACGACCGTTACCTTGCCATCAAAACAGCACTCATCAAGGCCTTTGGCAAAACACAAGCCCAGAAAGACAATGAGCTCCTCTCCCTCTCAGGCCTTGGTGACAGAAAGCCCTCTAGCCTCCTTCGACACATCCGTTCTCTCAATGCTGACCCGGAGACTCTACTGCGTGCTCTTTTCTTGGCCCAGCTCCCCATTGAAGTCCGACAGGTCCTCGCTGGTTCCTCCAATACAGACCTTGATGAGATGGCCACCGATGCTGACCGCATCATGGAGGCTTCCCGGACTACTTTGGGCCTCTCTGGAGTCTCTGGTCTCAAGAAAGCCAAGCATCCTACCTCTGGACCATCCACGATTGCGGCACTGTGCTTTTACCACACAAAGTTTGGTGAGGCAGCTCGAAAATGTAATCGCAAGGGCTGCTCACTCAGCCATCTGATTCCTTCCACTACAGCCTCGGGAAACGACCAGGCCGACCGCTAAAAATCTCCGCGGTCGGCCACAGGGAGAAAAATACCATGACAGTTTGGGACCGCCGCTCAGGCCGCACCTACCTAGTCGACTGCGGTGCCGATTTCTCTGTTTTCCCAGCCTCAACTGCCGATAAGAAGTCCCTCTCTCCAAGCGACCCACTTGTGGCCGCTAATGGCTCCCTCATTAGAACGTGGGGGAAAAGGAACATTTCTCTCCTCTTGGGACACGGTCGTTCCTTTGCACAGGAGTTCCACATTGCCGACGTCACCGAGCCCATTCTTGGAGCAGACTTTTTCATTGCCAATGACCTCGCCATTGATATGGCCAGACGCCGACTCATTGACATGGCCAATTTTACAGCGATCCCTACCAAGATCGCCTGCCAACAACTGTCTGTCTCCGGTATCCATGCACCCTCGGTCAATGCCTTTGACCGCATCATTAATGATTTCCCAGAGCTCCTCATCCCCCGCTTCAAGTCCACAGATGGGAACAAGCACGGGGTGGAGCATCACATCATTACAAATGGACCCCCACTACATGCACGTGCCCGACGCCTTGATGCGGATAAGCTGGCCGTGGCCAAGTCTGAGTTCACCAAGATGGAGCAGCTTGGCATCATTCGTCGCTCAAGCTCACCTTGGGCCTCTCCATTACACATAGTTCCAAAGCCTGGTGGAGGTTGGCGGCCCTGTGGTGATTTCCGTCGCCTCAATGATGCTACAGTGGACGACCGCTACCCCCTTCCTCACATCCAGGACTTCAATGCCAGTCTGGCCGGCATGACAATATTTTCAAAAGTTGACCTTGTTCGAGGATACCACCAGATCCCAATGGCACCTGGAGATGTCCCTAAGATGGCGATCATCACACCTTTCGGCCTATGGGAGTTCCTGCGAATGCCATTTGGCCTCAAGAATGCTGCCCAGGCCTTCCAGAGGTTGATGGACGGCATCCTTCGTGGTATCCCATCTGTTTTCGTCTACCTCGACGATATTCTAGTAGCCAGTGCCAACTTCGCGGACCATGCCAACTGCCTGCGCCAGGTCTTCCAACTCCTCTCCTCCAATGGCTTGGTAGTCAACCGGGCTAAGAGCATTTTTGGGGTATCGGAGCTGACCTATCTCGGCCACTGTGTCAATGCCACCGGCATCTCACCACTGCCTTCAAGGGTTGACGCCGTGCGTGAGTTCCCTGTCCCGGACTCTAAAGCCAGCCTCCAGCGTTTCCTCGGTATGATTAATTTCTACCATCGCTTCATGCCGCAACTGGCTAAGAAGCTCTATCCCCTGCATGAGGCAACAAAAGTAAAGGGGCAAAATATCACTTGGACTCCCGAATGCCAGCTCGCATTTGAATCTGCCAAGTCTGCCCTTGCTTCCGCCACGCTTCTTCATCATCCCCACCCCACAGCTCAAACCAGCATCACTGTGGATGCTTCTGATAGGGCTGTGGGTGGCCGGCTGGAGCAGTTTCAGGACGGGAGCTGGATTCCAATCGCCTTTTTCTCTCGCAAGCTATCCAACGCAGAAATAAAATATAGTGCCTTTGATCGTGAACTTCTAGCCATCTACCTCGCCATCAAGCACTTCCGTTACTTTGTTGAAGGGCGGGCCTTCACGATCTACACAGATCACAAGCCATTGACATTCTCCTTTGCTAGTGCTGCTGAGAGGTCACCAAGACAAACCCGCCATCTCTCCTTTATAGCTGAGTTCTCCACAGATGTGCGTCACATCACGGGCAAGGAAAACGTTGTCGCTGACACTCTGTCCCGTGCCGGTCTCTCTGCCATAGCCTTACCTACGATCGACTACCGTCGCCTTGCCACTGATCAGGTGAATTCCAAGGAGATCGCTGCCTACAGGACTTCCATCACCAGTCTCAAATTCGCTGATGTCCCTTTCGGGGAATTCACTGTCCTCTGTGACGTCTCCACACGAAAAGACAGACCAGTAATCCCATCTGAGTGGACTAGGCGCATTTTTGAAGCCATTCACGGACTCTCTCATCCTGGATGCAAGCCAACACAACGAGCTGTCTCCACTCGCTTCGTCTGGCATGGCCTCAAGCGTGACGTCCGCCGCTGGTGCCGGGAGTGTCATGCCTGCCAGTCCTCGAAGATTCAGCGCCACACACATGCTCCTCTTGTCAAGAGAGACCCTCCTGACAGACGCTTCGGCAGCATCCATGTTGATATCGTTGGCCCCCTTCCAACCTCAGAGAACAAGACCTACCTCTTCACAATCATTGACCGGTTTACTCGCTGGCCCGAAGTCATACCAATGGAGGATTCTACCACAGAGTCGTGTGCCAAAGCCCTCATCCGCCATTGGATTGCACGGTTTGGTGTCCCTGAGAACCTCACCTCGGACCGTGGACCGCAGTTTACTTCCCACCTCTGGGCGGCTCTTAACAAGCTGCTCGGAATCTCTGCATCCACCACCACAGCTTACCACCCTCAGGCCAACGGGATGGTGGAGCGCCTTCATCGGCAACTCAAGGCATCGCTGAAGGCCCGCCTCTCTGGACCGAACTGGATGGACGAGCTTCCCCTAGTTCTCCTTGGCATCAGAACGGCTTGGAAGGAAGATGTTGGGTGTTCTTCAGCCGACCTTGTCTATGGCATGGGGTTGCATGTACCTGGAGAATTTTTCCCTTCTGAGGCTGGACCGCTGAGCTTTCCCCCTCCAACTGAGTTCCTCCGCAATCTTCAGGACACGATGCGTTCTGCCCTGCCCCCACCTCCCAAATTCCATGGTGAATGCCCGACCTACATACCACACAACTTAGCTGCAACAGGATTCGTCTATGTCCGTCAGGATGCCCATCGTGGTCCATTGCAACGTCCCTACAATGGCCCTTTCAAGATCCTCGAGACAGCTGGGAAGCACTTCATCCTTGATGTGAACGGGCGCCGGGATGCTGTGTCCATTGATTGTCTAAAGGTCGCCTATGGTCACAGGACCTCACCAGCTCCATCAACACTACCTCAAACACACCCTGTTCCACCTACACCACCTACTACTTCTCCTCCCTCAACGGATGTCAGGACGCCACTGCCTACCTCAAGCTTTGGCAGGCCCATCAAGGTCCCACTTCGTTTTCGCTAGGCCTCTAACATTCCATTCTCTTCCACTGGGGGGGGGTTCTGTGGCGCCCAGGATTCGGGCATGCGTAGCAGCTGCTTTGATCATCGTGACTCAGACTATAATATAGATTAGGTATTCGATATGATGCTCACTCTGTCTGTTAAATTATTATTGTTTTAGTGTTCTGAATAAAAGATACTATTTGCTAGTTCAGTGACACTAAACGTGGACTTCCGTGGATGAACCCTGGATATCCCTAGTAACTCTGCCAGATGTTCTTAGTGTCTCTGCCGTGCGCGGATGATCCTCGTACATCCCTAGTAACTCGGTCTACCATGGATGACATGGGATTGACCACGACGACACTGAACCACCTGACACTGCACATGTACTAACATGCAAGAGAGATACATATTTTCTTATATAAATGCATGCAATGAGCTTTTAATAATGGCGCTCTTGCAAAATGTAAATATATACAGACATCAAACTAGTAGAATGTTCACAGGGTGATTCCTCATGTCACAAGAATGGAACAGCAATTCAGCATATTCACCATGATGACACTGATCTAGCCATTGCCCTAACTAACCCTACCTACTGTCCTATCAGTAACCCTAGCCACTGCCCTGCCCCATCCATTGCCCTATCTCTAACCTAACTCTATCCCTAACCCAGTACTGAAGGGTGCAGTTTTGATGATGACATCATGATGATGTAATGCTAGGATTGCGAGATTTGGAATTAACCATGGTGTGCTTCAAATATAGAAAAAGTGATATGAGCATTCCCACACAAGGTTTAATCATACCAGCTGCTAATCTGACTTTACCATTTAAGGAATTGCGTGAAGTATCAACTGACAACATAACTTGTTGAAATTTTCCCTGCTTAAAATTCCAACATGCTATCATGGCTCTAACATTGACATATGAGTAAGCTACGGCATACAAAACGCACCTTCATCAATACAATCAGACGTCAATTTTGCAGGAGCCGCTTCAAGATCTGGTCTCGCATACTCCTTCATCAAGATTTCTGCGATCTCACGATACTGTGGCTCTGTGAGCAGGTATTCCATGAATATTCCATAAACATCTTTGTCCTCCTCCACTTTGTTTCTAAGGACACCCAACACCTCGCATGCTTTCTCTTCAGGTCTCAGCATGGATCTAATATTGGTGACGGAATAGTAGGTCGCTTTGGGAATGATGTTTCTTATGTGCAAGAAATTGGTGATGCCTTTCAAGTTGATTTCTATGGAAAGTTCCAATTCTCTCTCATGCAATTCTGTAGCATTGTGGATTCCGTGGACGCAATCATTGCACACTAGCCAAATGCTACAAATTGTGGATAAATTTTTTTATAAGGTTAATAAGCATATTCTTTACAAACAGGTAATACGTACAATTGTCCAAGTTTATAGTGTTTCAACACATCCCCTCAACTCATCCACCGACAATGCTTCCTACACACTTGAAATGCTGTCCCTCGGAGGAATATTACCTATCAAGATAATACACCTATCAAGATAATACAATAATATAACTTTATGGCTCGTTTTCTTCCAAGTACCCTTGAAATTCAGGGCCAAAGCCAATCACATTAGCTACATCTCTTTAAAAATGCTTTTGATATCACAGGAACTTTAAGTAGTACAGGAGGCAGTTGGCCACACTTCTCTGGAGACCAAAGATGAGTGCCAGCTAGAAGCTTTCAGGGGAAGAGTGTGCAAGTCTAGGATACCAACATTGGCCGAATAGCTAGCCAATCCCCCACACCACACACACACAACAACAAAGCTATAAAGTCAAGATGACACAGTTCTACCCTCAGTAAGGCAAATGGCAGCTATGTTCTAGGTAAACAACTGCTAACCTTCATATTTAACACCGAGGAACTGCAACTTGACGACCACGCCAGGCACTACTTTAACGTGGTAAGGGGGTATAAATGGGAGGTCCTAATAGGAGGTCCTAATAGTCGCGTGCGCGCATTTCTCCAGGTTCAAATGACTGCGCCCACGGAAATAGCTTGAATTTTTGACTAAATTTAAGCTGCTCAACTTATTTTGATTCCACTTCAACTAAGCTCAGATAAATGTTGCGTTTGCATTAGGCTAGCAAAAAAATCACCATTTCAGTCAAATTATCAACTGTTATCTTGTTAGCATAGCCTATTCAAAAGAGTGGCTATGTAACGCGGTTACCCTTGAGGCACAGCTAACCGCAAACGAGTAGGGCGAGTAAGTTATACTACATTGCGCATGCGCTAAACTACATGGCAACTAGAAATGGTTTACTATTGACCAAGGCGCCCCAGCTATTGACAAAGTACTGCTAGGACAAAGTACTGCTAGATAAGCACGCAGCTGAGTTGGAGCAACTTCCTTCAACTGATAATCAAAAACTCCTTCAACTTCAGGGATTTATGAGCCCAGATATTTTGCAGTGGCTGATAGAACATCCAGTAGAACCATCTCTCAATTCTGTCCTGCAGCCAGGACCTTCTGTTTCTCCTCCCATCGCTATTCAACCAACTCCAGTGTCCCAATCTCGTTTTGGAGATGCCATTACTAGTAAGCAATTACAACATGCTGTTGCTAGTTACACAGGCCCGTAGGAAGCAAATGTAAACCTGTACGGCAACTAAGCCAAACCCACAATGGGAGTGGCTTTACTTGCTGGAATAAACACACCCAACTTATACTCTATCTAATAGCACTCCTTTTGGAGCTACAGCAGGATTTATACAGACATTTTTGTTAGGGGGGGGGGGGGGGGGGAGGAAAAATGTGTACCTAATTGGCAGACTGTGCAGGGTATTCAAGGGTAGGGGGATCTGGGGGAAGCAAGAGCTTCTTCCCAAACTGCCTGAACAACATCATAATTGGAATGATGCTGCTCAGTGAGGACGCCCTGACTGTCCACCTAGTGGGACAGAGGGTTCTAAAACCAGTTGTTCCAGGACTAATTTCTGCTTTAATCTTGTTAAACAAGCCTTCTCGCCGAGGTGAGTATTTAAGCAGTTTAGATATTTCAAAAGTAGTATCTAGAGTATATATTCCTCAGAATTTGATTATTCTTGATGGTATCTCCAGCTAAATTTAAAGCATGACCATAGCAATGGACAAAAATAGCTCGTGACTCTTCTCCACAAATTTGAGTAGAAGTCCCACCCCTTATACCACACATGTTTGCAGCACCATCATAGCATTGAGCACGACGGTTATGAATGCTAAGACTCATACGACCCATCACATCCTTCAAACTACCAACCAAGACATCTGCTTTTATGGACTCAACATGGTCAAGGCCATAGAAGTCTTCATGGGGTTGAAAATCATCATCAACCCACCGAAAGCAAATTACGAATTGCTCCTTATATTGGATGCATCCGACACTTCATCAGCCATCAGGGCAATATACTTGGCTTGCTGGATAGAACTGGCTATATCTCGAAGAATATGTAATGCCATTATTTTAATAACTTCATTTTGTATTTGGGGACTAGTATATTTATCAGTTTTCTTACTTAACATGGCCGATATTGCAGTATCGTCCAATGCACGAAAATGCATTAATTGCATGAAGTTACTGTCAACTTCATCACCAGCACCACGAAAAGCTATTCCTATTGAATATTCTGAGCTATCTTGATAAGGTACTCTCTGTTCACGGCTTTTTGCAAAGCATGTTGAGAAGATAACATACTTCCAACATCACTAGTCGTACCTGGTATAGTGATCACTAAATCGGTAGCTGCTTTATGATATTTTGTGCTCTCATGTTTGTTGAAACATCGAGTTCTATCCTTCCAGTTACTGAACCCAGACAAAAAGGTTGAGTCCTGCATGTTTCCTTATCATCTTCAGTTTACCTAATATATATACTAGCTGTGAAATATGGAATGATTGCTGCCAATATGAGTGGCAGCTAGGCTTACTAGCAGAAGCTGCCCCATTGTATCTTACCTGTTTGGATTGCTTGTACACACGTGAAACAATAAGCCAAGTCCTGGAATCGTAGTGAAGCCATTTCCATTGGTTGAACCAAGCGCTCTGAAAAGAGCGATAAGAGATATTGGTTCGGCCGAAAGATCGCTTAGGAAAACTAAAGTTAGTTGGTTGAGTCGGATGATCGGGAAGCTTAGGACAATTGGGTAACCTGGAAGCCATGCTGAAAAGACGAACTTTGACTATCTTTAATTAAATATTAATTTAATAATTTTTATCCATTGCATGTTTAGGCTACTAGTCACATAGGTAGGCTAGTTGCCCTTCAGTGTACTTCTATTCATGTCTCACCTCGATTGTCTCAATTATATGATACTGTGAAGTTATAAAATTTAAAAAAATTAAAAAAATAAAAAATAAAAAATGGGTGTGGTTTTCGTGAAGGAGGCGTGTTCGGTCCAAACCTATACGGCAATTGCCGTATAGGGCGTTGCGGCTCCTACGGCCATGTAGTAGGGTGCCAGCAAACACTAAGAAAAGTACTAGCACAATTTGGTTAGAATGGTGTAAAGCCAGAAATGTTACTCAAAGTATACTGGAGATGGAAGATGCAATTATTAATGAGTTGATGGCACAATTTGTGCAAGAAGCATGCAGGAAAGATGGGAATGAGTATCCTCCAGGATCTCTTACCAACATAGCCTCTGCAGTCCAACGTTACCTCAGAGAAACGTTACCTCAGAGAAAATGGACGACCTTCAGTATCATTTTTTTATTAAAAAAACCCAGCATTTGACCTCATGAGGAAGAGCCTTGATGCTAAACTAAAAGAACTTACCAGAAGAGGAGTTGGCAGTCATAAAAAAACGGCACAGCCAGTCACTCCACAAATGGAGGAAGAATTGTGTGAAAAGAAAATCTACAGCAGAGAATCTGCTGAATCATTCACCAATGTTATTTTCTGGTAACTGCTCCAAGATGTTTGGACTTCGAGCTGCAGATGAACATAGGCATTTGGAAGTTGGCCAGTTCACAATAGCAACTGACGAAACTGGTAAATATCTACGCTTTACAGGGAGGAGCTGCAAGAACTGGCAAGGAGGTCTTCACCAAAGAAAAATTGAGGCTAAAGATTTGAAAATATATGCGAAGCCAGAGCTTGGGGAGAGGTGTGCAGTCAGCAACTTTGTATTTTATTTAAGTAAAATTCTTCCAGATGGCCCCTTTTATCGCCGACCCTTAACTGGCAATTCAGTCAGGTATATACTCGTCACAAGTAATAGGAATACACAAGCTCTGTACTATTGTTAAAACCTTTTGTGAAAAGGCTGGGTTTCATGGATATTATACCAACCACTCAGGAAAGTTAACATGTGCAACTGAGCTATTTATGCAAAACATTGATGAACAGCTTATTATGAGGCAAACTGGCCACAGGAGTCAGGATGCTGTGAGGAAGTACAAAAGGCCATTGATTGAACACGAATTACAAGTGTCAGACATCTTGCAACCTCCTGCACCAAAGAAACACAGTACTTCTGAGATACTTGTCCTTCCTGGGAAAGAGAATACCCCATATACTTCCTGCATACCTGTATTCAACTTTAGTGCACAGGGTAATGCAGCACAAAACATCTTTATAAATTATAACAAGTGATGACATTAAAGCTTCATGAACAGTGAACATTAATAGCTAAAGCTTTCAACAATAAAAGTCTTGAAACAAAATGGAAGCTAACTTCCATGGCCTGCAGCAATAAAAGTGTAGGTTATATGCTTATGTAACCTATAGTTATTAACCAATCAAATTAGCCACAGATCATTTGATGTAGTATAAAGATGCAAATTTGTCCCAATTCTGTCTTCAAATAAGTAAACTTAATTAGACTCCCTATAAGTATGCTTTCAGCATGTCAACGACTTTATTTTTAAATGTTTGATGCCTGTAATAACAGAAAGTAAAAACACAAGTACAATTTTCGGAACCGTCTGTACTGCAACAGCCAACACTAGCTACAGATCTTCAGATCTTGCCCAACCCTAAATCAGCATAGGAGTAAAGGATTCCCTACCAGACCCACAATCCTTATAATTACCTTGATGGTTCAATGAACTTATACTTTATATAATAGAGTTTCTCGCTAATAAGCTTGGCTTATTCACTGATGTGAGTTTTTGGTTTATATATTAATTAGCGATATTTGATTGACAGTTATTCTTACGTTCTTACGCACAATTGCCACACAGGATGCTACTATAAGTACATTGCTGAGTCATGAACTCTGACACTTCAAGGAGGAGGGATTTAGCAAGGATAAAATCCCAACCATGCAGCTCTATAACCTTTACAGTATATATATAAAACTTTCAATCTGCATGCTCCCTTCTGGAACTAAACTTGAATGTATAGGAATGACCATGTCATGTTTCAAAACCAAATTTGTGAGTTCACCAGATTCTACTCTTTATGTGTGCAATAAAACAGTGTGGTCTGGTCTTGTATGATATAGCTATATATATATATATATATAGGAGGTGATGCAAAGCCACAAATTGATGGTCGTTGCTTTATTGTTGTGTGTGTGTGCGCACAGAGCATTTCCAGAATGAAACTTACCTAGCTTATCAGCCCCAACCCTCACTGTGAGCTCTCAACTGTTCATGCCAACTTCACATAGTTTGAAATCCTGGCTTATGATTGAGGCCCTGCTTTGAGAGTGTGTAACTTTATTATAACTATAACTAGAGTTTACTTTTGTTAATCTGATGTTTAATGTTTACAACCTTGTTATCTGACAAAACCGCAGGAATTAATTTAAACACGATAAACTTTTGTTGCGACACTGATTCGCTTTGTTTAAATGAAAGTGTAAATTAAGCGATTTTTCTCTTGACTATATATATACACTCTGATTTGACTTAACGAATTACAACCATCTAAATAATCGACTCGAAATATACTGTTTCGACATTTTGCCTAGAGATATAGCTTGCATCAGTATCAGCATTTCTGATGAGGGCTAGAGCATCTGAAGAGAAAATTTAAAGTTAATTATTGAGAAAGTCATAACTCCTGTTCATTCGCTGCCACTCATCTTGTGTCAACTCCTCTTTCTCTTAATTAGCTGTATCCATAGGCAACAGCAGCAATTGGTGCTTGACCTGCCACCTCCTACACTGTTTCATCAAGCCATCATGGACTCGGCTATACCTTCACATGGCTGTAAAGCAAAATATGAGCCTAGGTGGTCAAGGTCCGGCTCTCTGTAAAAAGAACAAGCTAATTGCCCTTGTCATGATTGAGGTACAATGTACATGCTTGCAAAAGTTGCTAGGCCTTTTATTACCCTGCTAGCCAGCAAGCTTGTGGAAGTGCTTCAGGTTAAGAGCTCCCAGCCACAGCAAAACTAGTTTATGTGGACAGCACCTGTTGTGGCACCTAATTCTCCACACTAAGTTATACTAGAACTAGAGAACCATATATTTGTAACAGGATGTATGCATGTACATAGAATATGCTATCCTAAAAAAAGTGTTAACTATCAATTTTTATAGTAAGAAATACTAAGAAATATGTCTGAGCCAATCCACATCATTAGGTATTCCTATATGTTGCCTCCTGAGCCATGGAATAACGATCCTCCAAGATGTGCACTTGTCAAGTACCTCATCTTAGATTGGAACTGGCACTTGTTGTATCCACCACTGATGGCAGAGTGTATCACAGAGAGATGATATGATTGACATTGGTCTGTCTTCTTGGATCTATGAGGTTGAGACTCTGTACCCAGTGATTGACATCACTGTCATAGGCATGGGCTAGTAATAAAATGTGAGGCAGTTATGTGGCTATGAATGAGCGTGTAGCTATCTGTCCATGTGTTGGGCCTTTGATGACACTAGAGTTCCCCTTTTTAGCTTGTTATCTGCCACTTGCTTCTCAGTTTGAGTGCATGGAATATTATATCTTATTTTGGACAATGAGAGGGTTAAGTTAATGGAAATGTTATTGTGGTTGAGCTCAACGTGTTTGACATATTTATCGGCTCTCACAACACTGCTTGCTACACTGAACAAGAAGACCACTAAGAACTCCCTGATGGCATTAGGGGAACAAAAATGACCACTGTCGAGTGAATGATTATAATAACAGGGGCAGGTGAGCTTGCCACTAATGCACATCCATTGAGGTAGGCACCTGAAACATACAAGTATTCCACAGGCTAGCTTTACTGGATGGCACAACACCTCCATACATATGCAGCAAGTAACCTCCACTCCACAAGCTAGAGCTATGCCATTTCATGTTTTGAGGAACTGAAGAGAAAAAAGATGGAGGGGAAATGTCAATAGCATTATGAATGAGTGCAGTTCATGTTTGCCAAAGTTGTCTCCCTTAAATTTTTTTGTTACTGTCATTACTGAGTGAATGCAAATAAACATTTAATAGAGTATTTGTTCACAACATATTAATGGCAACTGTGTATCACAATGCATTTGGTGTTTGCCCACTTAAATGCTATTGCTATATTTCTGTAAGGAGTGTTGTCCACTTTTTTTCTTTGCTTCTCTCGACTACAGCAGTAGAAGCTGGTGGATGCACATGCAGTCATCCTCAACTAAGTGAACACTTCGAAGCCATATACTGGGAGCAGCTGAAAACCGAATCTCCCTCTGGCCTTGAGAAGTCTTCATCAGCCTGCAGCTGTTTCTGCATAATCTAGTCAGGGGTTCTTAACCTTTTCATCAGTCTGCACCCCTTCCAGCTTCCAACTATTTCTCGCACCCCCTACTCCATGAGCACTGGCTCAGGAGTAAGGTGTTGGTAAAGGATTGTTTTAAAATAACCTGGGAGCCCCGAATCACTCGCATATAGTTTTGGCAACCACAAGAAATATTTACACCTTTGTCATTTATTATTTTGTGCAGGAAGCAATGGATTGAAAGGTTCAAGGTGCTAATATTTACTAACACTTAAAATTTATATTACACAAGTTTTCACATTGAGCAAACAACAATTACATTTGGTTTTAATGCATATCAGAAGAAAACTAACTCACCTCTAAAATACTCTTCACAGACACACATCACACCCACACTGAGTGCCGGAAGTGGAAAACTGGCAAAAATAGTGACGGTAAGGGTTGCCAGACTTCACACGACTTAAGGGAGGCTTTTACCATTTTTTTATGATTTAATTTTATTTTATTTTATTGCTCTATTCTATACCTTGATGCATGTAGTTGTTATGTTTCAAGTTTCAGAGTATTTCAATGCTCCATTATGAAGTTATGCACCTTTTTGTGCATTCTATTTCACATTATCAAGCTATATACAAAATACCTTTGAATCTTGAAGACGGCGCTCCTGCCAAAGGTAAGCGTATCTCCCTAACCGTTCATGATAGAAGTCTGGAAAAGGACTCTAAATGAAGCTCTCAGTAAGCTTCCAATTACCATAGTTACCACACAGCCCTGTGCTGTCATCACATGATCTGCGCATCCTGTCAGGCAACCGTCATCATTTCGATTTTTACCAAAAAAATACCTCTCCAAAACACACCCACTTTTCATGGCTTCTCCTGAAAATCACTGTTTCCGAATCTGGAAATATTCTAACTTGCTCATTTTTTTAATGTATACAAGATTTTAATATATCATTTGAAAGTCCTTTCCCTGCTCTAAAAAGTGAATGATTAAAACATGTTTAAGTCCATCCATGGTGAAGGTATGCATATGGATATACATACCATGTTTAGAACTTCAGGTTGACCTCTCTTAAAATTCAGTTGTTGTGCTAATGATATTTTTAGCCATTCACTTTTCACTTCTATGATCACTCTAAGCACTTCCTAAGTGGGAAGTGGTTAGGACTAAGTGGCCATGAGTTAGAATATTTGCCCCTGATACTGAGGTGGGATCCATAACTTCACCTAGGTAGTAGATATGCAAAATCTGAGCATATTAAAAGAAAGCACATTCAATACACTGCATCTTGATAAAATTTCACCTGCATTGAGAAATAAATTAAAAAGTTATGACAAGTTGTGTCGACCATCCCAGAAATGGTAAAAGCCTCCCTTAAGGGTGGGAAGAGGACTGCGTATCGTGCAGTCTCACATAAAGTACCATATCTTGCTGATAGCTTCTATATAATATACCCTGAGAGAAGATGGAGCCCGGCTATATAGATGTAAGTGCACAGGGATTCTGGGGGAATAGGTACCAGGGGGCTTTCTTTGATGTGAAGGTGTTTAACCCTAACGCTCGCAGCTACCGACAGCTCCAGTTAGGAGCAGCTTACAAAAATCAAGAGAGAGAAAAGGAGGAAATACGAACAAAGGGTGCGAGATGTTGAATTTGGCTCATTCACCCCCCTAGTGTTCTCAATCGCTGGGGGAATGGCAAAGTCTGCAACAGTAGCCTACAAAAGGCTTGCCTCCCTACTTGCAGCAAAAAGAGATCAGCACTATAGCACTGTCATGGCCTGGTTGGTGTCCTTCTTAGCTTCTATCTTCTGAGGGCTAGATCTACCTCAGGCCACCCCATTCATGACATCGACCTTGCCATGCGTGAGGTCGAATATCACTACATCAGTGAAATCCATTGAACTCTATACCAATACAATACGTAATGTCAATATTGTTGATTGTAATTTATAATTATAAGGATAAAAATAAAAAATAAACATCTTTGCTCGCATTCACGATTTATATAATCAAATTATAGCTTGCAATCTGTGCTTTCTAATGGTAATTCTCTTTTGTAATTTTGTTTCACCCTATTTTTTTCCTTCCTCATTATAGCCTCTTCGAGTGTGGACTGTAAGATGTTGCAACGAGGCTCTTATTCGGGTTATAGTCGATCGAGTACTACAAACTGAAAAACTCACAGTGAAGTTGCAGAGTATAAAATTTGCTTTCAAATGATATAATTTTTTTATGAAAGTATAAAAAATACTACGTTATCATTTGAACGGTTTGAAAAATCACTTCCAAGATAATTATAGAGCCTTAAAGTCAGTTTTTAACTGCCAGAATCAACCCATTCATTACTAGAATTTTGTGCATTCAAACAAAATGTTGAAAGGAACATATTGACTTTCACTTTCCTCTATTTTTCAGCAAAAGCCAGTGTCCAACTATATATATATATATATATATTATTTGTTTTGATATGTTGCCTTAATAATATTGAATTAGCAAACATAAACACATCATAATTGGCAGGGACTCCCATGCCCAGGTGCATCCATCGTCATCGTCCATGCACATCTTCACTTGTCCTCCAGTAATCCCTGCAAGCTTGACAATACAAAGCCAAACACACATAAACTAAATAGAACACTCAAGGTCATGTTAGCTAGACTAAAGCAAAATACTAAATAGAACACTCAAAGGACATGTTGGCTCGACTATCTTTTAGACATAATCATACCAAAGACAACCTTCCTCCCAACATTGAAGCTCACCACACCTAAATTGACGGCAAGTCTGATACTTGTCGCACTCATATACTCCGTCTTATCCACTCGACTGCACAATACAGAATTAAAACTCTCATTTTGATTCTGTGTGTAGCCGCCTCAACACTTGTGCAAAAGATCTTCACCTTTACTCGGGTTCAACTCAAAATGCCTGTAGGACAATACTCATGCTGAGGATGTTCTGCAGTTGATAAAAAAATTCCTTTCAAATTGCGTATCATCCCGTCCTCATTATTTGCAATCGCTCCCACAGAGTATGTTTGCATTTTAATTATAGACCACGACTAATCACCATAGCGCTAGCCAAGGTTACACACTTGCCATCGTCATCCACAGCACCTTTTAATGCAGGTATCAAAATGCATTAAATTTTTCTCTCGCAACAACCAATTCATTTTAATGACCCTTTACCATTTCACCTCATACACCAAAATTGTGTGTAAAGGGTCCTCAATGTTGTGCTATATCTTCCCCCACCCACTTATTTTTATAACCATTTTTTCTCTTGTAATATCCACAAGAATTAATTATTATTGTACAATTGTTAAGCAACATCTTTACTCAAAGGAATGTAATTTTAAATTTAAATGGTAATATATATGGACAGCAATATCGATGAGTCCTTCAAGTCTATCCTGCACACACACAAACACATAGAACCTTCTTTCTAGACAAGCTGGACTTCTCAAGGTCAAAGTTCATATGTGCAGGAGGCACATCACACAAAAAAAAAAGAGAAAGGAAAAGGTGAACAGCAGCCGAGAGGGGGAGAGATTCTGGAGGTTCAGATATGGCCATGTCTGGCATATATAGAAGTGCCCATGCACTGGGAGGCCAGGAATGGGAGGAGAGAGGGAAAAGGAGGGAGGACTGAGGAATGGACAGGGAGAGTGTTGATTAAGGGAGGGAAGAAGAGGGAAAGTGAAGGAGAAGAATAAGCAACTCTTTATACCATCATCATCAACAACAACTATTATGTGTCATACCTGGGGTATTGAGGTGATCTTTGACTCATGAAAGCTTGGCAGCTTCAGCTTGCAGAAGAGAGTTCATTGAAACTGCTGGGTCAGCATCCTACAAACACAAACATTAAGATGGACAGATGAAAAAAACACGAGACAAAGTCAAGCACTGCACGAGCAAGCAAACTCTATGAGCTCCTACTACTAGAAATGGCTTTGCTGTTCTAGGGCTAAAGGAATGCATGAGACCAAGTCAATTAAGGCACGGGCAAGCAAACTCTATGAGCACCTACTACTAGAAATGGCTTTGCTGTTCTAGGGCTAAAGGAATGCATGAGACCAAGTCAAGTAAGGCACGAGCAAGCAAACTCTATGAGCACCTACTACTAGAAATGGCTTTGCTGTTCTAGGACTAAAGGAATGCATGAGACCAAGTCAAGCACTGCACGGGCAAGCAAACTCTATGAGCTCCTACCACTAGAAATGGCTTTGCTGTTCTAGGGCTAAAGGAATGCATGAGACCAAGTCAAGTAAGGTACAGGCAAGCAAACTCTATGAGCACCTACTACTAGAAATGGCTTTGCTGTTCTAGGGCTAAAGGAATGCATGAGACCAAGTCAAGTAAGGCAGCTCATGTTGGCCACTTTCCCAAGACATGCTCATGTGTGTCCAACATGGCCATACATACACACACACTCACTCACACACACACACACTCACACACACTCACACACACATACTCACACAACTCATTTAATTCTATATGTGGAATTTATGGCTCCACCCACTCCTTAAGCTATGCCTTACTTTGCTCAGACTTCCTGTCTCAGTCAATAGCTCTGAAGGTGAAGAAGGTCTGAAGTGTGTCTGTGGAGAATGATATGGTGGACTTCCTGCCTCAGCCGAGAGTCCTGAAGATGAAGAAGGTCTGAAGTGTTTGTGAAGCATATGATGGACTTCCTGCCTCATCCAAGACTCCTGAAGGTGAATAAGGTCTGAAGTGGGTCTGTGGAGGATAATATGGTGGGCTTCCGGCCTCAGCAAAGATTCCTCAAGGCAAAGAAGATCTGGAGTGTATCTGAGGAGCATATGATAGACTTCCTGCCTCAGCAGAGACCCCTGAAGGGGAAGAAGGTCTGATGTGGGTCTGTGGAGCATGATATGTTGCTTCATGAAGTCAGCGGATGTGAACTGGTACCCATCAATCAGTTTAACTTGATGTTATAGAGGCCTCAGGCTATTTAGAGTGAGCCCCACCAAGATGGCTGCTAGATCATCTTTACTCATTGCAGTAGCTATAAGGTATTATTTATCAAATTCTAGGAGAGAGTTAAGGTTGCTGATTCAATTTGCCAGGAGCTATCCAATTAGGGCAAAATAAAGTAGTTATCCAGTGTGAGCAGCTGTCTGGAGCAACTGTTCATTGTAAACAGCTGTCTGTAGCTATTGACCAACTGAGTGAGCAGCTGTTTGTACCCTGGCACCGAACAGATTCAAGAATATTGTGGATCTTCACCAAGACCACCAGGACTTGCTGCCAGCCAGGGGTAGTTGCTGCTGTGGATCTTCACCAAGACCACCAGGACTTGCTGCCAGCCAGGGGTAGTTGCTGCTGTGGATCTTCACCAAGACCACCAGGACTTGCTGTTTGGAGCAGATATCTGTAGACCTATCTGGAGCAGCTGTCCAGTGTGAGGGTTGGCTCTAACAGAGAGAGACAGAGTGGGTGAGACTCATGTGAGGGTAGGTTTTAACGGAGAGAGTTGGTGAACCCCATGTGGGGGTATGCTCTAACTGAGAGAGAGTGGGTGAACTCCATGTCAGACAGGGTAGGCTCTAATAGAGAGAAAGAGAGTGGATGAACCTCATGTGAGGGTAGTCGACCAAGTGGAGTGCAGCTACTTGGACACTGAAATGATAGGTAGTCGGGACGGAGCCTCACACGAGTGAAAGTCCAGCATGGCATGATATCTGGTCTTAGGTGGACTGCATTCTTTGAGGCATTTATTTCATTTTCACGCCAACTTTCTGTTTTACGTGCCACCACGTCGGTGGGGGAACTCCCTATTACACACCTTAGCTGCTCCCCACGTAGGGGCTGGTATTATTGTGGCCATGGCTGGTGCTGATGGCTCTAGAGGGTTCTGGGACAACGATAGCCACACAGAAAACAGACAGCACTGTGAGGAACAGCTAATAAATTACACATTTCACATCTTGGCACGCACCCTCACCCGTGGCGGGGGCAACGACAGATATAGCATGGCCAAACCCAGCTGCTGGCTCCTGACTCCATCTTGTTATGGGGGAGGGGATCTGAGGAGCGGCGCAACTGGGCAAACACTTGCGTTGATGTCCTGCGCAGATACACAGAGTCATCTATGCATGTTCTCCCGGAACCAAACTAGTCTTGGCATGTATGAGCTTAAGATTCAAAAAGTTGTGTGCACAATTCCCCAGACCTCCAGTAGTCACCAGCACTGCTGCTCGCCTGGAGTTAGAGGACATCATGTGGCGTGCACTGTCCCGTCCGATTGGGGTTAACCGATAACTCTTAGTTAATTAATTACAAACTTATCACTAACAAGATGTAAAAGTAAGAAGCTCAGAGTGGCCTGCTCGTAGCCATGTGTACCGCTCCCTGCCTGCAACCTCCTCTTCTAGTCAACATCTTCATAAATGTGACCAGGATCTTCCAACTCTTCTATTAGACCTCTTTCAGTCACTAGATTAATAAAAGTGTCAGCAGATTGTGTGTTAGCACACTTGCGAAGATCATTAACTTCTTGTCGGTTCCTCCTCATGAGAGTTTGTCTGCTTGACCTCTCATGTATTATTACTCTCTCCAGTGAAGTGCTGTCAGGAATTACTATCATGACATCATAACAGTACTGGAGGAATGATGTCTCTCTGTGTTCATCAATATATATTATTAATTCTTGTAGTGCTCTATTTCTCTCCATTAGGCTTACTACTTGTGCTGGTGCAAGATAAGCATCCACAGAATATGCCAGTTTAGTTACATTAGTATTGGTACAAGTGGCAGGCAGCTCAAGGATGGGGGGATCACCTCCATAATAATTGGAAGTAATTGTTTGTAATGTTGAGGGAGCAAATATAATACTCAACACTTCCTTACATGCAACGTGTAGGCCAAAGTCAATTTCCAATTCCAATTCCACAAGCTTCCCAGAGGATGATGGATCTATCAGTTGGTGAAGGGCAGAGCAGTATTCCTGGAGGGACTCTTCACTCTCTAGTGCAGGTAGTACTAATGCTTTCACATTGCTGGACTTAAGCTTGTCAAGCAAACGACTAACACTAAGGTTGTTGTCACTTTCTGAGTGCCATCCAAAGTCTAGTTTTTCCAGCCCATGCATGACAGAAACGGCGTCAGATAGCATGTCAACAACCTAAGGCTCTAGATAACACTTCAGCCAAGGCACACCAGATAATGGTGCACTCATGAAGTAGTTAGCAGCTAATTGCTCATCATCATCACCCCATTCGATGTCCATCTCCCCATTCGATGTCCATCTTTCTTATGTGACCAACATGTGGTGATTTCCTTGAATTAAACCCACAGACAAAACTATCTAGTGCTCTAGTGTTTAATGTGGTAATTTTCTCCCACGATGCTTCAGAATTAGAAATGCAGTAACCAAGTGCATATGCAAGCAAAGGTTCACTGATCCTATACTCCATCCTGCATTCTCCTCCAAACAGTCGTGCATAGTCAGCAGTACATTGAGCTTCATAAAGACACAGAATTAACTCTTCAGTTAAATCTAGTGGATCAAATTCTGGCACAGATTTGGTCAGACCAGCGACAAACCTCTGCACTATGTTCCAGTGGCTGCCATGTTTCTGCTGCTCTGCGATGTCCTGTTTGTCTTCATCATTAGTGAGCTGAGAGATGTGGTAGGCAGCAAGGAATTCTTGGACTGTTAGGTGAAGGAAGTTGTAAGATATTGCACCACCCCCACACAGTGAAGCTACTCTGTCAAGAAAACCAAAATGCTCTAGACTTGGATCCAAGTTATGGAAAATCACTTTCTGATCAGCAATGCCTTTGCAAGCTATTTTGCATAAGGCAAGAAACTCTTGATATCGATCTTCAGGTAGACTTTTGAAATCATTCAAAATATCCTCTTGATATGGGAGGTCAAGGTATCTTTTTAAGATAGCCAGGCACAGTTCTGTATAGAGCTCAGTCATGGTACTTGGCATGAGCCCAGAACTTGCTGATCGATCTTTGAACAGGAGGACCACAATGGCAGAATACAAAGGAACATACATTAGGCTGTTGATGTCTGGGTTTTTAGAGGCTGAGATATAGTCACGAAACTCACTCAACATTTTAGGATCTTTAAACACACTGCCTGCGTACACTTCCACTTGCTCCTGTGTGAAACCAAGAACTTCAATATGCCTCTTTAATAAAGGTTGACATCTTCTAAGGAGTGTAGCAGTGGCAGAAGGTCTGCTGGTAACAAGAACTGTGCTCTGAGGAAAAGCTACACCAGAAATGAGCTCGTCTATAAGAAAACCTTTATGTTGAAGCCTTACAGGCAACTTGTCATATCCATCGAGGATGAACAACACTCCCTTTCCTTGGACCTTTCCAATCTCCTTTGCTAAATCCTCTTTATCACTAAAAAGGCCAGCTTCAGTCTCAATCTTTTGGACCTTTTCATCCGACAATGTTAGCAGCACAACTAAAGTGAATTTCTTCATAGAGTCATATGACAACCAATTCCGACAGAGCTCCCAGGAAAACATGCTCTTCCCTATCCCAGGAGCTCCTTCCACCAAGATCAGTCCAAAGTTCCCATCCATCAGCTCTAAAACATTTTCCATTGTGACTTCTTCCCGACCTTGCAAAAGTGTTTCAACATCCCCTTTCATTATCTTATCAACAGACCCTTCATGCCTGTGATGATGGTGTGAAAGGGTGAGCCTTATGAACTTCTTGCTTGGGGTTGGAGGACACTTTTTATCATCCCTCATCAGAGCGCTTGCATAAATGCTCTTGAGATCTTTAGCATATCGAGATATGGCGGAAGAGATGGTGGAAGAGTTCGAGGAGGACGCTGACGTAGCGATGAGGGCTGAGGGGAATAAATATTAGACAGGTACAAATGATCAGATATTCATAAAAACAGTGTTGAAGTGATGTCATCAAATCAAATACAAGTATTATGAAAGTTGTGGTCTGGTTGTCTAGTGTAAATTTGAGTACAAAGTTCAGCTACGGCACGGCACACTGACTTCAGCTGGTCCACATGACCACACAATGCAAAGCACTAGTCTCAAGGCTGGTTCACAATATGCTGCTAGGCCTTCGCGTCACATCGCATCACATCACCTCTAGCAGTTCACAATAACGGAATCGCCACTTGAGCAAATTTGAACTTTCACCCAATCGGAACCCCACCCATTAATTAAGGGAAGCCAGCGCTCATCTCATTCGTGCATCCCATATACCAGGGAAAGTTCTCATTGCTTCGAAAAGCCTTTCATGGTCCATTCAGATTTGAAATCACCTGCTTTTACTGAAAAATCAAAATAAAGCACATCAGAATGAAGAAAAACTCAAATAAGTGCACACCAGAGTGATGCAATTGGTTGCAACACAACCTCAATAGAATTCTATTCTATTCATGAAGTCCGATGCCACGAGATGTTGTGTCCACAATAAAATGACGCGTCGCAACGTGTCGCATCAGTTGAGCATTTTGCATATTGTGAATCAGCCTTCACTGACAGTAGGTCAAATTAAACTTGACCTTTCCATTATCTAGAGCCACACAATGCAATGCAAATGCACTCAAGCTCTAGTCAAGTCCCACTGACAGTAGAGGTCAAATTAAACTTGACCTTTCCCTTATCTTGAGCCACACAATGCAATGCAAATGCACTCCAGCTCTAGTCAAGTCCCACTGACAGTAGAGGTCAAATTAAACTTGACCTTTCCTTATCTAGAGCAACACAATGCAATGCAAATGCACTCCAGCTCTAGTCAAGTCCCACTGACAGTAGAGGTCAAATTAAACTTGACCTTTCCCTTATCTAGAGCCACATAATGCAATGCAAATGCACTCCAGCTCTAGTCAAGTCTCACTGACAGTAGAGGTCAAATTAAACTTGACCTTTCCCTTATCTAGTGCCACACAATGCAATGCAAATGCACTCCAGCTCTAGTCAAGTCCCACTGACAGTAGAGGTCAAATTAAACTTGACCTTTCCCTTATCTAGAGCCACACAATGCAATGCAAATGCACTCCAGCTCTAGTCAAGTCCCACTGACAGTAGAGGTCAAATTAAACTTGACCTTTCCCTTATCTAGTGCCACACAATGCAATGCAAATGCACTCCAGCTCTAGTCAAGTCCCACTGACAGTAGAGGTCAAATTAAACTTGACCTTTCCCTTATCTAGAGCCACACAATGCAATGCAAATGCACTCCAGCTCTAGTCAAGTCTCACTGACAGTGGAGGTCAAATTAAACTTGACCTTTCCCTTATCTAGAGCCACACAATGCAATGCAAATGCACTCCAGCTCTAGTCAAGTCTCACTGACAGTGGAGGTCAAATTAAACTTGACCTTTCCCTTATCTAGAGCCACACAATGCAATGCAAATGCACTCCAGCTCTAGTCAAGTCTCACTGACAGTAGAGGTCAAATTAAACTTGACCTTTCCCTTATCTAGAGCCACACAATGCAATGCAAATGCACTCCAGCTCTAGTCAAGTCCCACTGACAGTAGAGGTCAAATTAAACTTGACCTTTCCCTTAGTATAGCAGTAATTTACACTAGTTTTGTGGTTTGTGTGTGATTGGTATTTTCGAGCCCGGGGGCCCGAAGTCAGTCTGGTTCAGGCGACCAGGACCTTGGGGGTAACTGCATTTAAAAAGAGATGTTTGAATGGAATTGAAGTAACGGGTTACTAAAGAGGTGACGAGGATTTACAATGGAATATATGTCAGTATCGTTGCATTCTAGCAGGGAACAGAGGGCTGGACAGCATATTGTGAAAGGTACTTCACTGCCAACGATGTGGATGATCCAGCAAAGCTACCAGCTATTCTCCTGAGCTGTTGTGTAGTGAGTAGCCCCTGGGAGACCAATGGTCAAGTCATTCACAGAATTGATACAGCTAGTAAAGGAGCATCTCACCGCACTTACGTCAGGCATTACGCAGAAGTTCAAATTCACCTCGCACTCACAGAAACAGAATGGATCAGTTGCAGATTTTGTGGCTGAACTATGCGGATTTTCTGAACATGGCAACTTCCAAGCAACGTTGGAGGACATGTTACGTGACCGCCTGGTCTGTGGCAGCAGAGAAGTGAATGTTAAATGCCATCTTTTAGTTGAACTTGAACTCAACTTCCGGTAGGCTTTTGAGTCGGCCCAATCAGCTGAAGCAGATGAACAGGATTCACAAGATCTACAACAGAACAATCCCGCATCCTTATCAAAACAGGGTCCCATACAGTGGCCACGGAATGGGACTCGCAACTGTGATCATTGTGGAGTGCCACATGGTTCAGGGGATTGCCACTTCAGGACTGCTGTCTGCCACGCTTCTAAAAAGAAGGACAATTGGCCAGAGTCCGCAGGAGCAACAAACAGCATCCGTGAGAGTATTGGTCAAGTCATCAGGACAACCAACCTCGAGAGAGTATTGGTCGAGTCATCAGGACAACCAACCATGAGAGAGTATTGGCCGAGTTATCAGGACAACCATCCATAAACCTGGGAATTCAGAGGTGGGCACTAACACTGGGTGCATATAGCTACCACATTGTTTATAAACCTGGGAATTCAGAGGTGGGCACTAACACTGGGGGCATATAGCTATCACATTGTTTATAAACCTGGGAATTCAGAGGTGGGCACTAACACTGGGGGCATATAGCTACCACATTGTTTATAAACCTGGGAATTCAGAGGTGGACACTAACACTGGTGGCATATAGCTACCACATTGTTTATAAACCTGGGAATTCATATGTGGACACTTACACTGGGGGCATATAGCTACCACATTGTTTATAAACCTGGGAATTCAGAGGTGGGCACTAACACTGGGGGCATATAGCTACCACATTGTTTATAAACCTGGGAATTCAGAGGTGGGCACTAACACTGGGGGCATATAGCTACCACATTGTTTATAAACCTGGGAATTCAGAGGTGGGCACTAACACTGGGGGCATATAGCTACCACATTGTTTATAAACCTGGGAATTCAGAGGTGGACACTAACACTGGGGGCATATAGCTACCACATTATTTATAAACCTTGGAATTCAGAGGTGGGCACTAAACACTGGGGGAATATAGCTACCACATTGTTTATAAACCTGGGAATTCAGAGGTGGACATAATACTTGTAAAATGAGGACACCACACCTGTTATGACAGTCTGTGCACCCACCAGCCTGTAAAATAAAAGGCCACCACACCTGCCTGTGCAATGAGGCCACCACACCTGCTATGACTGTCTGTACAATGAGGCACCACACCTGCTATGACTGTCTGTGCAATGAGGTCACCACACCTGCTATGACTGCCTGTGCAATGAGGCCACCACACCTGCTATGACTGTCTGTTCAATGAGGCCACCACACCTGCTATGACTGTCTGTTCAATGAGGCCACCACACCTGCTATGACTACCTGTGCAATGAGGCCACCACACCTGCTATGACTACCTGTGCAATGAGGCCACCACACCTGCTATGACTACCTGTGCAATGAGGCCACCACACCTGCTTAGTACTAGCCAAAGAAACTTTACGTACCGTTTGCGTTGGATCTTTGTGGTAGATTTGATTTGCAGGTTGCTGTACCGTTCGCCAAACGTTCGCCAACAAACGTTAGGCAGGTCTCGTTAAGCGTATTAAAACTGATTTTACTTGCAATTGTCCAGTGATCGAAGAAGGCGGGAGAAAGGCTGACGGTCGTTGTTCTAGAGCTTACTCTTTTTCAGCTTATTGGAATCAAGATGTCTTACTCTATTATAAGAAACAGAATTCTATTCTTTAGGATCTAGAGGATTCAAGGCTGCAGCTATCGTCTGTATTTTGAAGGAGGGCATGACAGCAACAAGGCAAAGCGTCCAGTTTTGTCAAGCACCGGGAGACTGGTATCGCCTTACAGCCAAGGAGTGGGAGATCTTCGTTTTTTACTGCTGTCCCTAAAGTCGTGGTGGAAAAGATGCTGTAAGATGACGAGAAGACAGCATACCAACTGCAGTTCTCCTTCACAGCAAAGGGAACCCAGTCTTGCTTTGCAGGACATTGCTTGTGTTGATATTTTGAGGCAGTTCGTCATGCCAACTGATAAGAGAAGCCACAAGGTTTGTGTTCAACTAGTTTTGGGATTAAGCTACGTGAAAGTTAATATCTAGTATAGAAGCTTTCTGTGTCACACTGAAGCTATGTTGGTTGCTAGTGGCTAATGATAATCTAGGCCTGAGTCTTGATGACATTTTGGCTAGAGCCAATGTGCCGATTGGGATAAGCCATTGGATTAAAAAAATATATATTATATATATATATATATATACTATATATATATATAGTTTAGGCACTTTGTAGATGTTATGCTTTAAGACTAGTGCAAGATATTGATATAGAGCACTGGTGAATTGGTATAGTGACTCATGTTAAGGCTACACTACTAGTACCCCAACAACACAATGCCCAATGGCAAACAATGCACCAAATGTAGCTATTTATCCAAATAATACTATCTCTTACAAGCACCACAGTCTCTAAATAATGCCTCATGAGTCCTGGCCTTATAAGGTAAGAATACAAACACTGTATACCAGTTAATAAATAGCTAGTTTAATTAGCAGTAGAGTTGCGATCCGCACCTCCTTTGTTCTTGGTCTTCTGACCTGCTGCAATCTGTGGTGAGCTGTTCCTCTTTAGGCTGCTTGTTTGTGGAGGGCTGGGCCTAACACCTCCCCCTTCCTCCGAAGGTAGAACGTCCGCTTGGTGGTCGTCTGGTTGAAGACTCCATGCTGCCTCGATAGGCCATCGGCATTGCCGTTGAGTGTTCCAGGGCGATGAACAATCTCAAATGAGAATTGGCTGAGGACGTCCCACCAGCAAGTCAGTCTGGAGCTATTGGGGTTCTTGTTTGCCAGAAAAGACAAGGCCTTGTGGTCCATCACGATGGTGAACCTATGTCCAAGGAGGTATGGCATGAAATGTTTGCAGACATTCACTACTGCCAATCCTTCCTGCTGGATAGCAGAGTTAACGTGTTTCCCTTTGGAGGAACTTGCGGCTATAATATGCTACTGGATGGTCGTTGCCCTCATTGTCGAGTTGAGCGAGAACTGCGCCAACACCATGTAAAGATGCATCCGTCTGTAAAATAAACGGCCTATCATACCGGGGTGGCCTCAGGATAGGTGTCTTGCACAGAAGTTCTTTTAGTGTAATAAATGACTCTTCACACATTGGAGTCCATTCCACTTTGTTAGGTGCTTGTTTTCTCATCAAATCTATCAAAGGCCCAGCTATGGTGCTAAAATTTGGCACAAACTGTCGATAATAGGACATTAATCTGACAAACAAATGCTCGAACATCACTTTTTGTACTCGGGCGTAGGAACTCTTTAGCTGCTTTTATCTTTGCCTCGTGGGGAGAGATGGCATTGTGGCCGACTACATGCCCCAAGAAACAACACGATGTCATTGCCAATAATTTATTGTGTTTTCCTTGGCTGGATGGTTAATCCTTCTTGTTGAAGAAGTCCCAGAACAGTTCTGATGTGGTCGATGTGCTCTTCCCAGCTCTGAGCTCTGACTGAAGATAGCGACATCATCGATGTAAGCATGAGCGAATTCGGCCATGTCTCTAAGTATGTCATCCATTAGCCTCTGGAATGTGGCTGGTGCGTTACGTAGGCCAAAGGGCATTACGTTAAAATGAAACTTCCCAAAGGGAGTGATAACTGCTGTCTTCTCCACATCCGCAGGAGCTACGGGGATCTGATAAAAACCACGCACCAGGTCGAACACAGTGAATATTTTAGCCAAGGCCATTTTCTGCAGGCTCTTCTCGACTCTCGGCTGGTAGTACGGGTCACTGCGGTCTTGTCATGATGCTCCTTGACCTTCTGTTGAGTTATCTCCTGTCTTTGCGTCGCCAGCTCTCGCATCCTTTCCAAGTCTTGCCGCAACTGGAGCAGCCAGACTGCTGCGAAGTGTGTTGTCATTGAAGAAGGCATCCATTCTTGCCTGAGGACATCCAGAGGGGCCCGCACTTTTTCGCCGAAGGTCAGTTGGAAGGGTGAGAAACCAGTAGTCGCGCATGGAGCCTGTCTGAAGGAAGGGTAGCATCTCATCCCATTCACGATGATCTAAAATGTTTTTCCTCACCATCTGGAGGAGTGTGCGGGGGAAGCGTTCCACCGCACCATTCGATTGAGGTCTATAGGCTGCCGTTCTGCTGTGGTTGATGCCGAGGAACTAGTAAGCTTCGCTCATGGTAGCTGAGAGGAAATTAGAATTTCCTGCGGCACCGACAGCCTAGTCATGATCTCAACTAGTGCTTTGGCTATTACATCAGCAGTGGTTGTTCTGAGAGGGGTGGCTTCTGGGTACCTCGATCCCAGGTCGATGTACATGTATGTCAGGATAAAACGGTTTTTCCGTTTCGACACTGGGAGCGGTCCAACTACATCTATCGCCACCTTCTGAAAGGCCTGGATGATGAGCAAGGAGGTGATCATCAATGGAGCATGTTTGTGGTCCCTACTCGCTGTCTTCTGACATCTTTCACAACTTCTGCAAAATTCGGTCGTGTCTTTCCCAATGTGTGGCCAGAAAAAGTGTTTGAGCAATTTAAACTTTGTCCTCTTCGGTCCAGTGTGGCCAGCCATGGGTGTTGAATGTGCCAAGTGTAAGGCAGTTTTCCTCTAGTTGTGAGGCAACACGATCTGTAGGTGAGGTTCACCCATCTGGTTAGTCGATATGCGGTGCAACACTCCTTTCTCCCAAGCAAATTCAGAGTCTTCATCCTCAGCCTTCATCCTCAGCCTCTTCAATGACTTTAGCAAGTGTTGTGTCTGCTCTTTGCTAGATCCGTAGCTTTCTTTAGCTGGACTTCTTGACTCACAGGAGTATCATCTTCTTCGTCTGTTTCTTGCACTGAGAGGTTAGATTGGGGGTAATCAAAATGTGGTCCGATGAGTTCATCTAGGAGCTTAAGCTGCTCATGCTCCATCAGTGATTCGACAAGAGGGTCGACCGCTGCTTGTTGTCTTGTCTGTACTGCTAATACCTCTCATGTGCCCTCTCTCTTGGTCGCTTGCAGGATATCAAAGAGATTAGGGACATTTAAGCCCAGCAGCACGTCATAGTGTAGATAGATCTGCAGACGCTGCCATTGAGATGTTGTATCTCTGTCCATCGATTTTACAGCACACCTCCCGAACTGGATCTTGCACCGGGTGCTCCGGAAACCTTTCAACCAGATTGTGGATGTTGATTCAGCCAGTGGCGCTCCAGAGGACTGAAGTTGGTTAACAAGGTCTGTGCTGATGAGGGTATGATCTGCCATTGTGTCGACTATATATTTCACCGGAAGGTTGGCAAACTCGCCATAGATAGAGGGGTGACTCATCCTGTGATCTGGATGCTTCTCTGAGGCAAGGGTCAATACCTGCTTGTTGGGACAGTTGACTCCAATGTGGCCCCACTGCTTGCACTCAAAGCACATGGGACCGCGCTCGGTATCGAAATATCTTGAGAGCTTGTGAGGTCTATTCGAGAGCCTGCCTTGTTGAGCCAGAGCATCTCCCATGAGTCTCTGCATCTGCTGTAACAGCTGCTGTGGAGGCTGCTGTGTTTGTTGAGGGTGCTGTGCCTGGTGCACAGATTGCTGAGGACTTGTCCTCTGTTGTTGCTGACATCCATCTGGCTGCTCCTGGTTATGGGAGTCTTGATGGGGATGGGCCATGCTGGTCTGTCCGAAACGTCGATCCTGTCCCCATTGCTGTCTTCGGTTGTGAGGAGCTGAGCGGTCCTGTCTCCATGCGTAGCCTCTTTCCCAACGCGATTCTGTCACATACTCGTCTGCGTACTCTGCCATTTCTATTATGGTTTTTGGCTTGAGGGACCTTACATGGGCTTCCACCTTAGGATTCAGGCGCCTGTACAGGATTTCCATTGTTACTAGTTGACGCATCTGCTGGACGGTAGAGCAGCTTCTTGTACACGATGAGCAGGCGTCCAGTGCACGTAGTCCAGCTTGCAGGACCGGTTCATTGGCATCAATGGTGGGGTCCAGCCAATGCTCGAATTTCGTCGAAGTCGAAACCCCTACGTGAACAAGTAGCAATTGTTTAAGAGTAGCGTAGTCGGCTGCTTGCTCTGGCGGTATCGTCAATGCCGCATTAATCAAATCGCCATGAAGCAACACCTTTAACTCCGTTGTCCAACGGTTCACAGGCATCTCGTGTGCCGTCATATGAGACTCAAATCTTGAGAGGTCTACCTCTCCTTGGGGTCCCGAATGAATGGGGGGCAACTGCTGCACCTTCGGCGCTGAATGCACTGTCATTGGTCTTCCTAGTGCTTCCAACATAAGCTTGGCATTCTGCACCTTAGTCGAGTCCTCATCCAACGGTTCATAAGTCCTTGGTTTGTCCAGAAGTGAAGACGTCATCACAAACTGGGAGTTCTACTCAGCCAGTCTTTTGCTCCTCCTTTCATGGTCTTCAATCACTGTTGTCTGTTCTAACTCTTCATCAGACATGGTGTCTATACTTCAATCAAGAGCAAGGTAACCACCCACTGTTATAATTGTCTCTTGAGGCTAGTTGCTTTATCTGTTGTCTGGACAGTCACAGGTCGCAATGGACTTTTCCTTGTCTTGTCGAGGAGTTGGTAGCTGCTGTTCACTTCAATGGTTCTGGATTCGAGGTTCTACTGCCACCAGATGTTAAGGTTACACTACTAGTGCCCCAACAACACAAAGCCCAATGGCAAACAATGCACCAAATGTAGCTAAGAGTAGGGATTTTACAAGATTTAATTCTCCACCTCTTACAAGCATCACAGTGTCTAAATAATGCCTCATGAGTCCTGGCCTATAAGGTAAGAATACAAACACTGTATACCAGTTAATAAATAGCTAGTTTAATTAGCAGTAGAGTTGCGATTCGCACCTCCTTTGTTCTTGGTCTCCTGACCTGCTGCAGTCTGTGGTGAGCTGTTCCTCTTTAGGCTGCTTGTTTGTGGAGGGCTCGGCCTAACAGTATACTACATGTAAGGTGTTTTAAACTTCTGGTTATTTCATTAGAGCATGAAATATTTGATGAAGGTGCATGTGTGGGCCGGTATTATGAGAGCCCCACTTTTTGTTCAAATACTTCAGCAGACCCTTTTACCCTTCATGAAGGAAGTTTGCCCCCATCACCGCTTCATGCAGGACACTGACCCCAAACATACATCCAGGCTGACTAAGGAGTTGTTAGATATAGATTGATGGAGGACGCCTCCCAAGTTTCCAGATGCCAACCCCATTGAAAACCTGTGACACGAGTTGAAGGAGTACATAAGGAGAGAAGTGAAGCCCAAGTCCAAAGCTGAATTGGTGGACAGCATAACACAATTTAGATTAACTATATGTCAGAAGTAGATTAGACACCTGGAGGATTGGGCTACAGGGAGGTATATTTGGAAATCACTTGCCAAGCAATGCTTCTTGATATCAAATTGGCAAAACTTTTGTGTGTTTGGGAGGTACTGGAGGGGTTTACCCCCTCAAATTATCAATAAGAATAATAATGATAATTTAAAAACACTATATAGTTATCGAACAAGTCCAGTCCTGACCCCACCACCACAGATGTAGAGAGTGAAGAACTGTTATCCTCATCTTCCATGACGGACTCGAATTCTTCCTCCAGCGATTTCAAAATAATAAATCACACCTGAATTTGATTTAAAGAATTTGATTTAAAACTTACCAATAGCAGAGATCTTGACTTTACATATCACCCTCACTGCCTTGACCTCCCACTCCCACTGAGGAGCCCCCTAAGACATTGCTGCTTGGTACAGCCAGGCAGACCTTTCATTCTGCCAGAAGACCAAACAATAGTCTGTATAATTATCATGACTGGATCCTGTGCTAGCTTTTAGTTATTTTTTGGTTTTGTGTTCTTGAAGGTTACTAAATAACACTAACAACTAGACTGAAGTAAAGGCTGGCTCACTACCACAGATAGGCGCTAGAGGTACAAGCCATTGGAGTTCTACCTGGTATTACACATACTTCTTAGAGTGAAGGTAGCAGCGAGAGTTCTTCTGTGGGCCATTCCCAGGACAAATCAAAAGCAGGAGCTGCGACAAAACCCAACAGTGATCAACAGTACGCCGACTGACTTTACGTGCTCTATCTAACACATGGTGTAGGATACCGAATGTTGATTGCGCGTTTCGGGTAATTAAATAACGGTTTGTGCGTTGCATTCGCAATATGTTGCTTGAGCGTTGCCTGTGTGTTCCTTGAGCGTTGCTTGAGCGTTTCTTATGAAACCTTTCACACCATCATCACAGGCATGAAGAGTCTGTAGATAAGATAAGTGCATTTGCATTGCATTGTGTGGCTCTAGTTAGAATATGATATTTTGAACTGAGCATGCCCAGTTAAAACAAGAGGGAAATTTGAAATTGATTTTTCTCAAAACCAATGTTTAGTTCTATACGGCCTTATCTTGTGACTGGTCACATATATATATAAATATAGACATATATACAATATATATATATTTATTTATCCAATAATATATAGTTGGACTTCAGTGAATTTCTACTTCTTGTAGATGTTAAACTCTCCCAGCAATCAGATGTAAGGGAGTTTAATCATCATTTATTGCAGCACCAGCACACAGATATCATTGGCAAGCACCCAGAATGGGCTACATTATGAATGATGATTTAATAATAAAATAATAGCCCACAAATATGCTCTGCTCCTCTGCCATTTAAGATCCTTATATGAATGCCATTGAGATAACTAAAATATTAGACAACTAACAGTATTGCAAGCTGCTCAGCTGACTGAGCTACAAGTTAGCTATGAACTTACATTGTACTGAGCTAGTGCAAGTGAACTAGTCTAGCAAAGTTAGAGTTAAGTCTATATATATATATGTGGAATCCTGACTGCTTACCACATTCCAGGTCATCTGGTCTGTTCCGCTTCAATCCTATGGAACAGATCCCTGGTGGTTGATGTGGTTCCAGAGTAGGTTGTCCTGCTGAAGAAATTGGAACATAAAGAACATCATTATTAGTCTTCTCCCATTAATTCAGTATTGATGACGTCATGTTACATCATAGATATGAATATATATGTCATTGACAAAATACAACAAAATATGACGTAGACAATAATATTGGCAGCGGCTAAAGGCAGCAAAATATATAGACACTGATACTCCTTGTCTCTCATCCTAGGGCTTAGCTGATCAAGGCACTAACTATAGCCTAAAGCTAAAAATTATCCTCAGCACGCTCAAGAAAAACCCACAGAATGCTTTGTTTATTGTTGCTAGATAACAACATCGCTTGCTGATAGAGCCCTCAAGCTACGAAGGAGGAAACTTCATCATCTGACTTTAAGCTCCCATAGTTAGGGGCCCAAGGGTAAGGGAGGTTCCACTGTATACATCAACAACACAATACCACTACAAGAAGGTGATTTTCTTCTTCATCAACTGCTACTACTTGTCATGGTCTCCATTACAAGCTAGAATTAAAATGAATAATTGTCAGTGAGGCCAGGTGTAATTTTTTAATTATATTCCTTGAGGCTAGGTGTAATCTATTGCTTGAGGCTAGGTGTAATATATTGCTTGAGGCTAGATGTAATCTATTACTTGAGGCTAGGTGTAATCTATTGCTTGAGGCTAGGTGTAATTTGTTAATTCTATTCCTTGAGGCTAGGTGTAATCTATTGCTTGAGGCCAGGTGTAATCTATTGCTTGAGGCTAGGTGTAATCTATTGCTTGAGGCTAGGTGTAATCTATTACTTGAGGCCAGGTGTAATCTATTGCTTGAGGCTAGGTGTAATCTATTGCTTGAGGCTAGGTGTAATCTATTGCTTGAGGCTAGGTGTAATCTATTGCTTGAGGCCAGGTGTAATATATTGCTTGAGGCTAGGTGTAATCTATTGCTTGAGGCTAGGTGTAATCTATTGCTTGAGGCCAGGTGTAATATATTGCTTGAGGCTAGGTGTAATCTATTGCTTGAGGCTAGGTGTAATCTATTGCTTCAGGCCAGGTGTAATCTATTACTTGAGGCCAGGTGTAATATATTGCTTGAGGCCAGGTGTAATCTATTGCTTGAGGCTAGGTGTAATCTATTGCTTGAGGCCAGGTATAATTTGTTAGGGAAAAAGCATATTCTATTAATTCTGTTTTGATGCGGAAAAAAGAAAGGGGAAAAATATATTTGCAAATCGCTTTTATACCTCTAAATATTAACTGGCCTCTCCCTATCTCTCCCAGTGTGTTGCAGGTGTGATGCTCTCATGATTTAGTGGGGGCACTAGTGGCTGCTGTGCTGTCCCTCAGCCCTGTTGTGAGCATTTAGGCATGAGTACCTTCTGACAAACAATCTAGGTTATCCAGGTACAGAGTCACATGACATTTAAATCCCCTTCTCCTTCTCTTATCATAGAAATTCTGAATTGTTAATAAGAATGGATCCATCCTACCACACTGAATGACTTGTGTGCTACAGATATACCAGCACTGATAACCTCCACACTAGACATTGGTTGGGCTCTGTGCTTGGCAGCTACAGCAGGTGTGCAGTGTTCTTGGTGAGAGCAGTGTGGCTGCTCCTGTGTGGAAATACTCTCTAGATAATAGTTTCAGCAGAACTTGTTTCCTTTTGAGTTTCATCCAAATTCACTTTGCCAAGTGACAGAAGAAGAGTAAACACAGACAATAAGCACAGAGGATGTTGCTGGAGCATAGACCAGTGAGGCTCTGACAGGTTCCATCTAGGCCTGCAGGTGGCTCCACAGGTACAGAAAGGAGAATAAAGGGAACCTCACTTCATACCAGAAGTAGTGATGCCTCAGAATAAGTCTGGATTAGGCATTCATTGTATATCTAGAAATTATATCAGTATCACTTCACTCTCTGAGCTGAAAGATACAAAATGTGTTGCCTTGTGAGAAAATGCCCTTATGCCTTTGCAGTTCTTGCTCTGCTCACTAACTGCACAGCTAACTAGAGCTGAACTCACTGTCATAATCTCATCTCCATCCAAATCATCAGATGGACTGAGAGCACTTCACATAACTTTAGCACCTACAGCAACAGCAACACCCGCGCCTTGCTCTACGCATACACAATTCAACACTGTTGCATACTTGCCAACTTTCCATTAGTTAATTCCGGGATTTATATACGGCGCGAATTTTCGACCACGCCCCCTAATTAGCTTGCGCCTTTCCCTTGACCGCGCCGTTAATTTAATACGGCACCTAACTAACCTCATCATACGCTGTGAGGTAGTATTCTCTGTAGATTTCTGGAAGAGGCGGTTGAATTGATCCATTGAGGGCAAGATAAAAGAACAACAGAGGTTTCGTCAGAGGATTGTCAAGCCTTGAAAGAATGCTACATACCTTAGCTGTTTCAGCTTCCTCACAAGACAAGAAGAATGACTTCATCATACTGCCTGAGGTAACGATTCACACACTTCAGCAAGCTGAGCCATCGTGTGGGGCAATGCTTCAAAATCACCCCTGGCTCAGTGGTGAAAAGTGAACACCATAGGATGACAAATTGCTGCTCTCTTGCTGCTATGGAGTAGAATATGTCGATGAAGAGCTGGTCAATGTTCACTGGGAGTACCTTCAAACCAGCTTTGACTGTTAAATCAGCCAAATGGCAGATGCAACCAACATCATACAAAGTTGGGATCTCATCCAGGGGGGAGGAGACCATTTTGTGGGTTTTTAAAAAAACGTGTCATAACTATTGAATGCTTAATCCATTTCCAAAGATTATGATCTCAAAATTTAGCTCATTCTAGGTGCTTTCCAATGACATTTGAATAATGGTGTTGCAATAAACTAGGACTGAAACATGGGGAAACCACAAAGGTCCTATAAAATGTTTAGATGCACTCCTGTACCCAAACCACAGGTCTTCAACACTTGCTATTTATGGTGATATTAGAGTGATCACAGATACCTCTTTTGAATTGATAGTTTTTTTAAAGTTTTTTTATTCACCCCAACATCCCCAATTTCATTTTTATCCGGTCATAATGCTGTCAGACTGAATATCTCATCAGAAAATGACTGGATTGATAATTTCTCAATTGAAAAGAAGGAGTAATGCAAGAGCTTTCATAATATATAAAAATTATTTACTACAGACAAAAATTGAATGAGTTACACGGTATCATGTGATGTCACTACATGAAAGTTACATTTCATAATAAATCAGTTTGAAAAGTACAACAATAAAATAACATGAAAATATTGATGAAAGAGTTATTTTATGATAAATTGAGTATATGAATTCCAGTTTGGGGTTCAGCACTGTAAGTACAAGCATCATCATTGACGGACACTCTCACCCAGAACACAACAGATAAGCTGGGTGTGTTCTGAGTAAGAGTTGCCAGTCACTGGAGGGGGCAAATCTAGAGCTGCAGACAATGTGGCAAGTCCTGTCCTCCCCTTTCCCATCAACCTAGCTCCGAACACTGATTTGCAGTTCAAACCCTTAGCCTCACTGCTGTATGGATCAGTAATGTTATACTTCCAGCTACACCCATTACAGTCCAAAGACAACATTGTGACTAACCCTCTTCGGTTACCTACACCTTCAGAAAGACTAACCCTTGAATTGCAGGTTGGACATCTCACAAAGTCAGCAATGTGGGACAAGGTACTAATGCTGACAATGCGATTGCCTGTACCCATACAATCTTCATCGAGTAGCTTGGCTTTACCAGCCCCACTAGCAACCTTTTTCAATTTACGTTGACTAGCAGTCTGAGAGTGCATGGTAACAGGAACAGATTCCACAGAGGTTGGAACAGATTCCACAGAGGTTGAAACAGATTCCACAGCAGTCTGCCTCAAAATTGAAGCAGATTCCCCAGTCTTGATGCAGACTCCACAACAATCTGCCCCAAGATAGAAGCAGACTCTCCAGCAATCTGCCCCACTCTTGAAGCAGATTCACCAGCAGCAATCTGTCCCAAGGTTGAAGCAGACTCCCCAGCAATCTGCCTCATGCTTGACACAGGCTCCCCAGCAGCCTGCCCCAAACCAACAAGTTCAGCGCTCGCATGCAAAAGGCCACCACTATTGAAGCAGATTCACCAGCAGCAATCTGTCCCAAGGTTGAAGCAGACTCCCCAGCAATCTGCCTCATGCTTGACACAGGCTCCCCAGCAGCCTGCAAGTTCAGCGCTCGCATGCAAAAGGCCAGCCTCAACAACAGACTGACCTGTTCTAGCTGGTACTCGGGGAGGACCTACTACGGACTCGCTACTAGTCCGAACCAGAGGGTTTGACGGCGAAGAAGAGCCAGCATCACTCCTGTCTTCAGCTTCTATTCTCATGTTCTTCACCGGTCGTGCCCCAGGGAAGACTTTGTGTATCTTCTTCCGACGACAACTGGAATGGTGCATGATAATAGCTTTAGAATCGCACTAGAATCACACAGAGGTTCGATCAAAGTTGGGAACTGAGAAAGAATAACGTGGCATGCGCAGGAGCAGACGTTTGTCCCCCCCCCCTTTGCGCAGATAGCGCGGAAATGACGGAATAGCACGCGATATTTTAGCCAAGTTTCAAGTCTTGGCCATGACCAGTTATTATATTATGAACGATCCAACTTACTGCGTTTATTCAGGCTTCTTCTTATTCATCGCGCAGAGTTGTGCAATGAAATGGGAGGATAAAAAGTATCATAACTCAAGAATGGTCGACAATAAAATGTTGAAACTTGAAATGGAGCTAATATAATAGTGAAGGTATAGAATGATGGGGGGGGGGGGGGGGAAGAAGAAGGGGAAAAAGGGAAAAATGGTCTTCTCCCCCCCTTAAAAGTAACGAAGAAAACAACTCCATTCCAACGGCGAAGAAACTTTTTTCTTCACATTTCAAATTTGTTTGTGGTTCAATTAGCTCGCCCTTGTTTGCGCAGTCGTTCACCAGCCTAGTGCTCAAGTACAATCGGCTTCGAGCTCCAGCTTCTTCGTCGTTCTGCAGTCTCTCACTTGTTGTACCGTTCATAATGTCGTTCTTCAGTGAAAGGCCCTCGATATTAATGCCAGCCTCGAAGGAATAGAGGAGCTGATGAAGCTGACTGATGAAACAACTGTTGACTAGCTCCAACATCTGCTACGACCAAGCTAGTGTTACAACATTTCACTGTGCACCATTGTGCGGTGCAGACCGCTCTAGGATAGACCTTCCGAGGTAGCTCTACTGTCAGCTCACCAGACTCGTGGAACAAGGTATACTAGCTGTCTTGCTAAGCTTAGTTTATCTTACAGCCAAAAATGGATGTGGGGGACAGATGACAAGCCTGCCATACTGCCAAAGACAAAAGGGAGTGGGATCATGGTGTCAGATTTCATTGACGAGCATGATGGTTATCTGAAGCTGACTCCCGAGCAGCATGCTCTAGCAGAGGCAAACCATCAGGTCATCAAGGAAACTGCAAGAGAAGTCCTGGAATATGGTGCAGAGAGGGAGGGGTATATTGGACTGACGACCATTTTATGAAGTAGTGGTGTTAGAGATAGTTAGGGCCAATCCCTGATGAGTTAAGCGGTAATGCAATGTAAAGAATAATACACCTTTCTTGATACTGCACACTAAGACTTAACTGCCAAGAGGTTGGAGTCAGGTGGGCTTAATTACTCTACCTGACCCCTTACCTCTTGACCACAACATATACACACTAATTACATGCAATCACACGTACTCTACATATATTCTAGTTCAGCTATATCGTCTATGCTTCAGTTATTGTCATGTTTCACTTGTTGGGGCTCTTCTGGGTTGGAAGATCTCCAACACTCCTCCCTTTTCCCCCTGGAGTGCATCCGGGCCTTTGTCCTCTTCCCAGGCCTGTCGGGATAGCCCATCGGCGTTTCTGTTGTCTTTTCCTGGTCGATGGGTGACCTTGTAATCATATGTTTGTAACTGTAATGCCCACCGCATGAGTCGTCCCCCGGAGTCCTTCATGTTATGAAGGTACTTCAAACATCCATGATCCATGAGACCACTGTGAACGGCACACCTGTCAAATACACTTGAAAGTGTTTGATGCCGTCCACAATTGCCAGGCATTCTCTCTCAACCTGCGTAGTTGTGCTCTGCTCTCTTCAGCTTCCTTGAGAAGTAGGCCACTGGTCTGTCTTGTTGCTGCTTGTCCATTTGGCTCAACACTGCACCAATGCCAATCTCAGAGGCATCTGTTTGTAGTAAAAATGGCTTGCTGTAATCTGGGCCCGTCACAACCAACGTCAAATCAAATACTCTATTAATGAAGTGAAGGCTGCTTGATGCTGCTCTTCCCACTTCAGTTTGTCGGGAAAGAGTTTCCCCGTCAAGTCCGTCAACAATGTCCGCATAATGGGGCACAAAACACCTGTAATAGCCTGCTAGGCCGAGGGTCCTTTTTCCTCTTGGGCACTTTGGAGGTCTGGATGGCAGATACTTTTGCCTCGTTTGGTTGTAGTCTCCCATGACCGATCCGATGTCCCAGGTAATCATTGGATGTCATCCCAAACTGGCATTTTTCAAGCTTGATCTGGAGGCCAGCCTCTGCCAGTCTCTTCAAGGTCTCCTGGAGTTGAGCGATGTGGTCTTGCCATGTGGTTGAGTAAATGGCCAAATCATCCATGTAGACAGCCACCTTTCCATGCAGATCTCCAAATAACTCGTTCATTAATCTTTGAAAGGTGGCTGGTGCTCCCACCAGCCCAAATGGCATCACACAGAACTCGTATTTTCCAAACTCCGTGGAAAAGGCTGTCTTCTCTCTCGATGCTGGGTCCATGGGGACTTGCCAGTATCCCCTGGCTAAGTCCAATGTTGTGATAAATCTGGCTGACGACATCCCATCCAACAAGTCATCTATTCTAGGGATGGGGAAAGGATCTGGTCTGGTGACCGCATTCAGCTTACGGTAGTCGACGCATACCCTCAGAGTTCCATCCTTTTTGGGAACCAACACCATTGGTGCGGCCCAAGGACCGTGGCTGGGTTGGATGATGCCATCACGTAGCATTTCTTTAATCTCCTCCTGAACTATTGGTTTTCTGGCATGTGCGAGGCGATAGGGTGGTGAGCTGGATGGCAGAGTAGTGCCGGTCTCTATCCGCATGGTTGCATGATCTGTTCTTCCAGCAGCTGTACCTCTCGTTGCCTTGTAGTCTTCCAAGGCATTTTGAATGTCTTCTCTTCGCGCTTGGCTCACCGTTGGGACCATGTCTGGCTTGATGTCAACTGTGTTCTCTGCCTTCCACGGTGGAAAGTCTGGTCCAGCATTGTCTGTCTGCTTGTTTATTTCCTCCATACTCACCAGGCAGACGGCTGACGGTGATTCCCACCTTGATAACTGCAGTGTTAGAGATTGTGGGTCGTTTGGTCGCTCAGTGTCTGTGGCGCTCTCTTCTTTGTTGGAGCTTACCCTTGAGCTAGAGTCCCGCTCTGTATCGTCCGTGTCTGATTGAGGAGTTGCTGACGATTCTTGAGACTCAGAGGACTCGTTGGCGGTGGTTGTGGATGTTTTTGTCTTCCTCCTTCGTCTGTGCTTGGTCTTGCTCCTGGTTCGAGGAAGGTTGCCGTAGTTATGTTCTCTGCTCGTCAAAATATCTAAACCAATCAGCCCATCAGATGTCAAGTTTGGGTTGACGACGACTCGGGTCGTGATGGCTTTTCCCATGACCTCTAGATCTACTGTAGTGGTTTCATGTGTCCTTACATCTCCGTGGACACAGGTAATTCGAATGGGTGTCTCGCGGAGGTATCCTGGAGTCAGCCATTTCGGGTGAACCTGTGTCACTTGACAACCTGAATCGATGATAAGGTCATTGGCTCTCTTCCCATTGATGGTGCCTTGGGTTCTCTCCAGTTCCTTTTGGTGTACTTGTGCCATCAAGCAAGCCTTTGTTGGACATTGCTTGGTGATATGGCCGTATTCATTGCATTGAAAACAACGGGGGCCTCTTATTGCGTCAAAGGCTGGAGGCCTCGACGACTTGTCTGTGAGGGTTGTTGTTGGCATTGTGGCTGCCGGCATACTTCCCCCTGGTGGCTTTGAGTAGTCAGCTCAGCCAGGTTTAGACTTACTCCAATCTTGACTGGCTCCCGATCTTGTCCACTTCTGTGGCTCATCTCGTTTGGGCTGTGATAGGATGTACTTGTCAGCTAGCTCTGCAGCACTGTTTGCTGTTGCGGGACTCTGCTGTCTTACCCACGTTCTGACCGATTGGTCCATGACGTCCAGCAGTCTCTCACGATTTATCATGTCTATGACGTCCTCTCTGGTTTTTGCTGGCCTCATCCAGTTATGTGAGATGGTTTGCGTCCGTTGTAAGCATTGTTGGAACGACTCTCCAGTCATTACCTTGATCTCGTTCCATTGAGTTCGGTAAAAATCAGGCGTCACCCCGTGGAACGTCACTAGCTTGGCACTTAAGACATCGAAATCTTGCTTATCTGCAAGGTCCATCCCACTCTGAAATGTGAGCGATTTGTCATCTAAGACAGCCAACAGATTGGCCGACCAGTAAGCTATCTCAACTCCGTGCATCCTCATTTGGTCTTGAAAAGTGCGTAGAAAGTTCTCAATCTCCCTGCCATCCTTTAGCCGAGGTAGCTGTGGCACATCTTTGGCTGCCCGCTTTCTGTCTCGTTCCAAGTCGTGTTCTTGTCTCCTCTATCTGCGTCTCTCATCCTCTCGTTTCTCCTCTCTTTCTCTGTCTCTACGTCTTTCCTCCTCTCTCTCTCTATGTCTGTCATCTTCTCGTTTCTCCTCTCTTTCTCTCTCCCTACGCCTCTCCTCCTGTCTTTCCTCATCTCTTTTCTCCTCTCTGTCCAGACGTGCTGCCTCTGACTCCATGTTTATTTTTGCCATGAATTTGCACATCTCTGTTAGCTCATTGTTCAGCTTGACTGAAACTACTAACTCTTCATCTGCTTCAGCATGCTCTGTATGCATTCTATGGCTGACTGTCGTCGCCTTTGGAGCACTTTTGGGATTTGTTTCCCCCTTCTTCTTTCTTCCATTATCCATCTCTTTTTTCTGTTCTTGGTAGCAAATCTCGAAACAGCTAAGGTTAGTTTCCTAGCTGCCACCAGTGTTAGAGATAGTTAGGGCCAATCCCTGACGAGTTAAGCGGTAATGCAATGTAAAGAATAATGCACCTTTCTTGATACTGCACACTAAGACTTAACTGCCATGAGGTTGGAGTCAGGTGGGCTTAATTACCCTACCTGACCCCTTACCTCATGACCACAACATATACACACTAATTACATGCAATCACACGTACTCTACATTATATTCTAGTTCAGCTATATCGTCTATTTGCTTCAGTTATTGTCATGTTTCACTTGTTGGGGCTCTTCTGGGTTGGAAGATCTCCAACAGATGGAGACTGTGCATGTGACATCGCTTCTTTAAAGAACCCCCCAGCTACACACTCAGTCCTCTTCATTTTCTATCAGAGTAGCTGCCACAGGAAGTATGAAGAGCTTGTGCTGATTCCACGCAACATACTGGTGAAGGACGGAGGTCCAAGAAGAGTAAGAGACACTATTTGGGGTGGACAGCAACAGGTCATGGTCCATCCAGATGGTTCAGCAAAATGTCTCAGGACCATACTGAAAGAAAGAGGACTAATGAACATTGGCCATCTGAAGGCTGACCAGATGAGGCAGCTTATCTCCTTCCATGAAGACTTTGTTCGGGAGAAGACACAGGTGGAGCACTACTGTCATAGTAGGGGTCATTTGAGCATGTTCCTTCCAAAGTTCCATTGTGAGCTTAACCCCATTGAACATGTCTGGGGTCAATCAAAGAGGTTCTGTCGGGCACACACTAACTTTACCTATACTAGACTAAAAGAGATTCTCCATCCAGCTCTTGACTCTGTTTCAATAGATCTCATGAGAATATACTTCAGGAGAGTGAGGGAGTATGAACTTGCCTATCTGGAAGGAAACAACTAGGAAGGGAGTTGGAACAAGCTGTGAAATGCTACAAGTCGCACCGTCATGTAATTACATAATGAACACTAACATTGTCTGTACACAACTTCTTCATTATTAACTTAATAAAAAATCCATAAGACAGATCTCTAGCTATTGTGTTTGTGCATTTTTAAATTATTATTTTTGTAATTGTATCTGAAGAGTTGATTGAGAAAATTTTAATTGAAGTCAACACTAAAGAATTCCAATTTTGGGGAATAACTAATAAAAAAAGACTTAATAAAAAATCCATCTAACACTTCAGAGTGTTATAGATTGTAAAATGTTGGAATGTTTCATCAAGAACTAGTCGAGAAATTTAAAAAATAGCCTTTTGGATTACATATAGTGAAGATTTTGTTACATGATTGTGGTTAACACTATGCACAAAAGGGGAGTGGCACTGGATGTCCAAGGTATCCACTGTCCAAAGATAAGAACACAAAAACCTTCCTGTGTGGAGTTATGCAAAAATCCTATTTGGGGACGTTGATGCTGGCCTGCACTATATGTCACATGCAAAGGCCAGCATTTGGGTCAATTGTTCCAGGTCTCTAAACCATATACCCTGGCCTCTATAACCTTCTCTATACAACCTGGTCTCTATCCTGGTCTTTATAACCTGGTCTCTATATCCTGATATCTATAGTTTGAACTCTATACACCGGTCTCTCTATACCCTGGACTCTCTGGTCTCTATATCTTTGTCTCTATTCCCTGGCTTGTATATCCTGGTCTCTATCCTGTCCTCTATATCATTGTCTCTATACTCTTGTCTCTATACCCTGATCTCTACACCCGTCTAAACCCTGGCTCTATACATTGGTTCTAAAACCCTAGTCTGTATATCCTGCTCTAAACCCTGGTCTCTATACCATGGTCTCTATACCAATGTCTCTATATCCTGGTCTCCATACCCTGGTTTCTATCTTGGTCTCTATACCTTGGTCTCTATCGAGTCTCTATACACTGTTCTCTATAACCTGGTTTCTATCTTGGTCTCTATCTAGTCCCTATCTAGTCACTATACCCTGGTCTCTACACATAGGTTGCTATACTCTGGCCTCTATACCCTGGTCTCTATACCCTGGTCTCTATCTTTACTCTAGTCTCTATAATACCCTAGTTTCTATAACCTGGTCTCTATACCTTCTATACCTTGGTCTCTATACCCTGGCCTCTATACGCTGGTCTCTATACCTTCTCTATGCCCTGGTCTCTATACCTTCTCTATACCCTGGTCTGTGTACCCCTGGCCTCTATACCCTGCCTCCTGTACGTGGGCCCCTATACCCTGGTCTCTAACTGTCTATAACTGGTCTCTATACTATACCCAGGCCTCTATCCTCTATAATTATCCTGATGTATATATCTTGATCGCTTACCATGACCACTACATATATTCTGGTGACACCTTGCCCCCCCCCCCCCAATCCTCCCCAAGAAGCTCTTGGACATCAAGCATGGCTTGGCTTCCACACCCACTGTTAAGCAAACATTCACTCGTACCTATTCAGGGACCAAAATTAAGTAACGCAACACAAGCATGCTCATGTATTCATTTTATAGTCACATGACGAAGTTGCCTTCTTCATAGCTTGAGGGCTCTATCAACAAGCGCTGTGGATATGTAAGCTACCTAGCAGTAAAGACACCATCTTTGAGGGGTTTTCTCTAGCATGCTAGTATTTAAGCTGTGGTGATCCTATTAGCTTTAGGCTAGCTAGTCCTCTATCAACTGCTAAGCCCTAGGATGCAGGCCCGTACGCAGGATTTTTGAAAGGGGGGTGACAAAATATGTAGACGTAAACTAACATGTAATAGTCATAAACACATCATTCTGCTTAATTATGATCAAAAATCATATTAATACAAATTAAGTAAAAAGTAAACTTGCTTTTTCCATTTTACGTGGATATTAAACAGCTTTCATACATGATCAATGTTATGTCATATTCATAGTTCATGTGAATTAGGGCTAAAGCACTTAGCCGCTCTTCTGACTGTGTGCATCGCATGTAATTGTTAAGTCGCCTCAGTACAGATGCCGATCTTTCACATGAGCATGAGCTTAATGGAATTGTTCCAAAAAGCTTGAGCAATGTAAAAATGTTGGGAAGTGAAGTGGAGCAACATTGCTTCAGTGTGTCACTAATTGTTTCTTGACGATCTTGTTGTTTCACTGCTAGCCATTTGGTCTTCCAACGACAAAGTTCTTCATCGAGGATGTTGGGGTTTGGAAGATCTTCAGAATAAAATGCTATGGCCTCATTCAAGTCAAGAATTGAAGAGTTAACTGTAATATTCACAGGTAGTAGTCCCTGAATTGAAGAGATGTCGCTAATAAGATAGTCTAAGAATGGAATAGCAACACTTTTTTTAAGTGATCTGCAACTGAAGAGCTTTCAGGGTTCGAACGATGCTGCTGACACCTAGCTCTACGAGGAATTGAATCAGATATACCTGATTTCTCAGCAATTCTACAACTATGTAGATAAATACGCTGGGTATAAGCCTCAATATCCTCTCTCACCTTTTTTAGCTCTTCACAGCACTGCATGACAGTGGAGACACCAGATACTATGTCCTTATTTTTGCCTTGTAGGTTTACAACTGCTTGTTTAAGGTATAATAAAGACCGAAAAAGGGTTACCATTGAATAGACAAATTCAAAATATTCCAGTTTCTTCATATATGCAAGTGCATTTTGCTTACCCTCTGATGACCATCCATCATTGTATAAAGGAAAATCATTACTTCCATAAAGGATTACTTCGAACATCTTCACCAAGAAAGGATGAGCCAAAGAAAAGCGCTCCCAACCGTCTATATTCTCAACCCAACGAGTAATACAGACATTAAGTAGAGGTTGTCTACTTGATAGATTTGTACTCTGTCCTGTAATTGCTTTAAGGAGAGCTTCTCGTTTCGGGGAGTATTTAATCCAAATGGTTATACTTTTAATACTCTCAATGCAATTTCTAATTTCTGGAACAGAGCATGATTTTACAATCACAAGATTAAGTGAATGGGAAGCACAGTGCGTGTATAGTGCTTTGGGTTGCTTTTCTCGAATTCTTGCCTGAACACCTGATTTATGTCCACTCATTGTAGATGCACCATCATAACCTTGGCCACGTAACTCACTCAAAGATAAACCAAGATTCTCCAAACATTTAACTAGAGCATCAGCAATGTCAACTGCTCTAACTCTGTTTAACTTTAAGAAAGCTATAAATTCTTCACGAATGTTACCTTCACTGTCCACAAATCGAAGGCAAACAGGTAATTGCTCAACGTTGTGGCAGCTAACTTCATCGGCAAGAACTGAATAAAATTTACTTTGTTTAACCTCGGCTACTATATTAGCTAAGATTATGTCATGGCCAATAACATTGATGATGTCATTCTGAGATCTTGGAGAAATATAAGTGGCATTCTTGGCCCTTGGTTTATTGAGGTGATTAAAAAGAATAGAATCACTCTCAGCAAAATACTTAAGTAAAGCCAACAAATTTCCAGGATTTTTAGTAGTGCTTGAGATCTTCATTATCACCACGAAATGGAAGTCCCTGCTTTCCCAAGAAAAGAATGACACGAACTATTTGGCGAATAATGTGCTTATTCTCATCCATTCGCAATTGGATACCACTATTGGCCATAATATCAATACGCAAAGCTGGATTGTCAATAGTATTTTTCAAGACATCAGTGTATTGCACACAATCCCGATGATATTGAAGGGAGGAATGATTACTCAAAGCACTGCGTATTTTGGACCAATTGGAGTAAGACCTATTTACAAGTAATCCTTTATCTTTTCTCTTGTCACTAGAAAGGAAGAGTGAGCATGGTCCACAGAAAACACCATCTAACTTTGGGCTATAGAGAAGAAAGGGATACTTTGTAAGCCAAGTGGTATTAAACTTCCGATTGCAACCACGAGAATATGTAGTGGGTAAAATGTTAGGTGGTACTGTATGATGACACAGCAAAGAATGCTTTGCCTCATTGGATTGGTTACTCACCAACTGACTTATGGTGTCAATGGATTTTGTTGGCTCTAACAAATTTCCAATGTCTTCGAATGGTGGTGGTTCAGAAAGCAAAGCATCAGATTGTTGGCTGATCACTGGAGCTTCTGGAATAACAGGCTGGTCAAGTTCCTCATCATCCCTACCAACAGAGTGCAATTGTGTGACTGGGACACAGACTGTAATGGGAGGCTCTGAAGATGGCCCTAAAATATGGATGAAAAATGAGTAGTTTTTGTACCCTACACAGCGAGTGCTTACCACTGTCTTCTTGAGCAGCTTTTTTTATTGAAGTAAGATCTTATATCACTGGATTGCCGTTGTCTCTTCATGGCTGGTGTGCTCTTTCACAGCATGCTACACTAGCAAGGATCAGCATGTGACACTGACACTAGGTGTAAATTATTCAAACCACATGTCAGTTGTAGATGGCTAGTTTGAAGTCAGAGGTGTTTAATTACTATTGCCAATGTGCATTTGCAATTTGGATATTTTTGTAAAGAAGGCTAGTTGGATACGCATATCATTAATTTGAAAGGGGGGTGCAAGTGCACCCCCTTGCACCCCCCCTGTGTACAGGCCAGGGATGGGAGACAATGAACTTGTATCAAAGTCCTTCTATGTTACATCAGATTCTAAATGTTTTGCTGCCTGCAGACATGGCTGCTAATATGATTACCAACTTCTTCTTTTGTTTGTTAGTTGTCTGTCTACAAGACAATACTTGTTACTCTAAACTTCCTCACTTCAGCCAACTGTGTTTATTTTCCTAGTGGAGTGTGGTTAGTCACAGCCGCATTCTTGAGTTAGATTTTAGCATGCCAGCACTAGCGTAGATTTTTGGTTATGACTATCAAGCTGTGTTGTTTGCGTGGATATATCTGCTATTGTTGTCCATGAGAAACTCACATGCATGCATTATCCACCATCAAACCTAAAGAGTTAACAGCAACATTCACTGTTAGCAGCAACATCTACTGTGTCAACAGCAACATCCATTGTTAAATGGATCATTCTATGGAATCTCGGTGATAAGAAGCTATTTCTACATACAAAACTGGAGTTTCCATCTTAACACCATAAGAGAAAGAGATGAATTTCATTAAGGTGGCAGATGCCCATACATTTCGCTGTTTTGGGGGTGATTAAGAGGTCTTTTTGGGGGGTTCTTAAAGCATTCAGTGCCACATAGACTACTTACCTTTCAAATTTGACACATAGACTACTTACCTTTCAAATTTGAAAGTATTTCACCAGGCATTTTTAAGTGATAGACATGTTTGTCCATGGATGTCCAAGGAAAAACTGGTTAGATAGCTATGAGATGCCACAGCCTGAGTCAAGTCATATCTCCAGAACTACACAACATACTTAGACATTCAAAATAAAGCTCACTCCAAGTAGATTTATGGTATTCTAATTGATATGAACTTAAGAAATATTGAAGTACTGCACATGCTCAGTCTAGTTCATAGCTATAAGCTGCTGAGTGTGTTCTGAGTCAAGTTTTTTACGGAATTACACCAGAAATTTTTTGACAGTGACAGAATAGTAGGTTGCTCTCGGAATGATGTTTCTTATGTGCAAGAAAGTGGCGATGTCTTTCAAGTTGATTTGTAATGAAAGCTCCAATTCTCTCATGCAATTCTGTAGCGTTGTGGATTCTGTGGACACCATCATTGCACACAAGACAATTGAGGTGGCAGATGCCCATAAATTTCGCTGTTTTGGGGGTGATTAAGAGGTCTTTTGGTTCTTAAAGCATTCAGTGCCACATAGACTACTTACTTTTCAAATTTGAAAGCATTTGGACCAGCCATTTTTAAGTGATAGACATTTTTGTCCATGGATGTCCAAGGAGAAACTGGCTATGAGATGCCACAGCTTGGGTCCAGTCATATTTCCAGAACTACACAACATACTTAGACATTCAAAATAAAGCTCACTCCAAGTAGATTTATGGTATTCAAATTGATATGAACTTAAGAAATATTGAAGTACTGCACATGCTCAGTCTAGTTCATAGCTATAAGCTGCTGAGTGTGTTCTGAGTCAAGTTTTTTATGGAATTACATCAAAAAAAAATGTTCTGGATAGAAGAAGACGAGGCCTAAGATCTTCTACAGGCCCAAGACCACTTCTACTCCTGGTTCTGCCTTTTCTACCTCTGCCCCTACCACTTCTCTACCTCTGCTCCACCCCCTGATTTAGTGAGGGAGAAACTGAAAAGGAGCAATGCAAAATCAATGTGCGAACTTTATCTTACATTTCTCCAACTTGAGTTCTTAGGTATTGCAAACAAAGTTTTTCCATCGTGGAACATCACAGAAGTCCATTTCTACATATTATTTTGTAGCGTATTTAATGCTCTACGTTTACATCGGAACACTTTTTTAACTCTGAAGTTGTTTTCTCTGTATATACTTCATTTTATATTGACCACTAATAGCTACATACTTACAAGTAACTAAATTCTTGTGGATATGCATGACCACAACTGCCTTCAATTGTGTCTGGAACTTCTTGGTGAACCTCAAGCACAAGTTTTGATCTGCCTCACACAACATTGACAGAGTTCATGATCAGATGGTCATCCCCTTGGCTGAGGACTTGGACTGCAGTTCCACGTGCCTGTGACTAGTAGGCTCAGCTAGCTCGTCCCATACACACCTTTCTCCCTCCCTTCCACAACTGCACCTAGTAGTTGCCACTCTTGACTGGTGCACCTTGCTTGCTTTCTCTTATCTTAATCACAAGGTGGTGGAGTTCTCCAGTTATTAAAATATATCAGGAGACATGATGGAGATTATGACGCAACAAATTCTGGATAACCTTTAAGTTGTTTGTTGGTCTAAATAAGCAACTACAATCATGGCCAGAGTGAAGTTGAAACTGCTTAGCCAGGTCATAGGTCAGTGTTCTTGGAACTCATTAGAACAGGTTAGTAATACACAAGGTGTGCTTAATATGGAGTGGTTGGAGTGGGAGAAAGTTGGGGAAACTATGTAAAGAATCTGCCCCCTAAATGCACTTACCATCTCACAAACGCTATTTGTTAAGCTGTTTGGCATTTATAGCGTCGGTCAACAAGGAGGTGTGGAGGGGGTGGGGCAGGGGCTAGTAGTGCCCATGTGCAGATGTAATCTATTTTGCATAGGTAATGGTCGTCAATCTTATGTATCGTGCTAGCTAGAAGAGATGGCGAGTGTTTAAGCATTGCCAAGCAGAGCTAGAGAGTGCCTTTCTAATAATTTGTCTAGTTGTCAAAAATGGCAGGAATGCTGACTTTGGAGCAGGAGGAGACGTAGTCACAATCAAATACACTCCAGAACCAACAGTGCAGTACTTGTAGGAGTAGCGTGGGAGCTTAACAAACAGACAGGAGGTGCTTAATATTGCACCTGCTCTAGGAACAGCTTACACTTGGTATGCATAGAGTAAGGCGCGGGTGTTGCTGTTGTTGTTGCTGGAGCAACAGTGTTGAAGTGTGTATGCGTAGAGCAAGGCACGGGTGTTGCTGTTGTTGTTGCTGGAGCAACAGTGTTGAAGTGTGTATGCATAGAGCAAGGCGTTGGTGTTGCTGTTGTTGTTGCTGGAGCAACAGTGTTGAAGGGTGTATGCGTAGACCAAGGCGCGGGTGTTGCTGTTGTTGTTGCTGGAGCAACAGTGTTGAAGTGTGTATGCATAGAGCAAGGCACGGGTGTTGCTGTTGTTGTTGCTGGTACAACAGTGTTGAAGTGTGTATGCAAAGAGCAAGGCACGGGTGTTGTTGTTGCTGGAGCAACAGTGTTGAAGTGTGTATGCAAAGAGCAAGGCACGGATGTTGCTGTTGTTGTTGCTGGAGCAACAGTGTTGAAGTGTGTATGCATAGAGCAAGGCATGGGTATTGCTGTTGTTGTTGCTGGTGCAACAGTGTTGGTGTGTGTATGCATACAGCAAGGCACGGGTGTTGCTGTTGTTGTTGCTGGAGCAACAGTGTTGAAGTGTGTATGCATAGAGCAAGGCACGGGTGTTGCTGTTGTTGTTGCTGGAGCAACAGTGTTGAAGTGTGTATGCAAACAGCAAGGCACGGGTGTTGCTGTTATTTTTGCTGGAGCAACAGTGTTGAAGTGTGTATGCATAGAGCAAGGCACGGGTGTTGCTGTTGTTGTTACTGGAGCAACAGTGTTGAAGTGTGTATGCATAGAGCAATGCACGGATGTTGCTGTTGTTGTTGCTGGAGCAACAGTGTTGAATGTGTATGCATACAGCAAGGCACTGGTGTTGCTGTTGTTGTTGCTGGAGCAACAGTGTTGAAGTGTGTATGCACAGAGCAAGGCACGGGTGTTGCTGTTGTTGTTGCTGGAGCAACAGTGTTGAAGTGTGTATGTGTAGAGCAAGGCGCGGGTGTTGCTGTTGTTGTTGCTGGAGCAACAGTGTTGAAGTGTGTATTCGTAGAGCAAGGCACGGGTGTTGCTGTTGTTGTAGGTGCTGAAGTTATGTGAAGTGCCCTCAGTCCATCTGATGATTTGGATGGAGATGAGATTATGACAGTGAGTTCAGCTCTAGTTAGCCATGCAGTTAGTGAGCAGAGCAAGAACTGCAAAGGCATAAGGGCATTTTCTCAAAAGTCAACACATTTTGTATCTTCAGCTCAGAGAGTGAAGTGGAACCGATACAATTTCTGGATCTTGGCTTGGGAGAGAGTAGAACTCTTAATTCATTAAATCCAGACTGCTTCTGAGGCATCATTACTTCTGGTATGAGGTGAGGGTCCCTTTATTCTCCTTTCTGTATCTGTGGAGCCACCTGCAGGCCTAGATGGAACCTGTCAGAGCCTCACTGGTCTATGCTCCAGCAACATCCTCTGTGCTTATTGTCTGTGTTTACTCTTGTTCTGTCACTTGGCAAAGTGAATTTGAATGAAAACTCAAAAGGAAACAAGTTCTGCCTAAACTATTAATCTAGAGGGTATTTCCACCCACGAGCAGCCACACTTCTCTCACAATGAACACTGCACACCTGCTGTAGCTGCCAAGCACAGAGCCCAACCAATGTTTAGTGTGGAGGTTATCAGTGCTGGTATATCTGTTGCACACAAGTCATTCAGTGTGGTAGGATGGATCCATTCTTATTAACAATTCTGAATTTCTATGATAGTAAACTATAAGAGAAAGAGAAGGGGATTTAAATGTCATGTGACTCTGTACCTGGATAACCTAGATTGTTTGTCAGAAGTTACTCATGCCTAAATGGTCACAACAGGGCTGAGGGACAGCACAGCAGCCACTAGTGCCCCCACTAAATCATGAGAGCATCACACCTGCAACACACTGGGAGAGAGAGGGAGAAGCCAGTTAATATTTAGAGGTAGAAAAGCAATATGCAAATAAAAAATTTCCCTTTCTTCTTTCCACATCAAAACAGAATTAATAGAATATGCTTCTTCCCTAACAAATTACACCTGGCCTCAAGCAATAGCCTCAAGCAATAGATTACACCTAGCCTCAAGCAATAGATTACACCTGGCCTCATGCACTAGATTACACCTAGCCTCAAGCAATAGATTACACCTAGCCTCAAGCAATAGATTACACCTAGCCTCAAGCAATAGATTACACCTGGCCTCAAGCAATAGATTACACCTGGCCTCAAGCAATAGATTACACCTGGCCTCAAGCAATAGATTACACCTGGCCTCAAGCAATAGATTACACCTAGCCTCAAGCAATAGATTACACCTAGCCTCCAGCAATATATTACACCTGGCCTCAAGCAATAGATTACACCTAGCCTCAAGCAATAGATTACACCTGGCCTCAAGCAATAGATTACACCTGGCCTCAAGCTATAGATTACACCTAGCTTCAAGGAATAGATTACACCTAGCCTCAAGCAATCGATTACATCTGGCCTCAAGCAATAGATTACACCTAGCCTCAAGCAATAGATTACACCTGGCCTCAAGCAATAGATTACACCTAGCCTCAAGCAATAGATTACACCTAGCCTCAAGCAATAGATTACACCTAGCCTCAAGCAATAGATTACACCTAGCCTCAAGCAATAGATTACACCTAGCCTCAAGCAATAGATTACACCTGGCCTCAAGCAATAGATTACACCTGGCCTCAACAATAGATTACACCTGGCCTTAAGCAATAGATTACACCTAGCCTCATGAAATAGAATTAACAAATTACACCTAGCCTCAAGCAATAGATTACACCTAGCCTCATGGAATAGAATTAACAAATTACACCTAGCCTCAAGCAATAGATTACACCTGGCCTCAAGCAATATATTACACCTGGCCTCAAGCAATAGATTACACCTAGCCTCAAGCAATAGATTACACCTGGCCTCAAGCAATACATTACACCTAGCCTCAAGCAATAGATTACACCTGGCTTCAAGCAATAGATTACACCTAGCCTCAAGCAATAGATTACACCTGGCCTCAAGCAATAGATTACACCTAGCCTCAAGCAATAGATTACACCTAGCCTCAAGCAATAGATTACACCTAGCCTCAAGCAATAGATTACACCTGGCCTCAAGCAATAGATTACACCTAGCCTCAAGCAATAGATTACACCTAGCCTCAAGCAATAGATTACACCTAGCCTCAAGCAATAGATTACACCTGGCCTCAAGCAATAGATTACACCTGGCCTCAAGCAATAGATTACACCTAGCCTCAGGCAATAGATTACACCTAGCCTCATGCAATAGATTACACCTAGCCTCAAGCAATACATTACACCTAGCCTCAAGCAATAGATTACACCTGGCCTCAAGCAATAGATTACACCTAGCCTCAAGCAATAGATTACACCTGGCCTTAAGCAATAGATTACACCTGGCCTCAAGCAATAGATTACACCTGGCCTCAAGCAATAGATTACACCTGGCCTCAAGCAATAGATTACACATGGCCTCAAGCAATAGATTACACCTGGCCTCAAGCAATAGATTACACCTAGCCTCAAGCACCTAGCCTCAAGCAATATATTACACCTGGCCTCAAGCAATACATTACACCTAGCCTCAAGTAATAGATTACACCTAGCCTTAAGCAATAGATTACACCTGGCCTCAAGCAATAGATTACACCTGCTCAAGCAATAGATTACACTTGGCCTCAAGCAATAGATTTCACCTGGCCTCAAGCAATAGATTACACCTAGCCTCAAGCAATAGATTACACCTAGCCTCAAGCAATAGATTACACCTGGCCTCAAGCAATAGATTACACCAGGCCTCAAGCAATAGATTACACCTCACCTCAAGCAATATATTACACTCAAGCAATAGATTACACCTAGCCTCAAGTAATAGATTACACCTAGCCTCAAGCAATAGATTACACCTAGCCTCAAGCAATAGATTACACCTGGCCTCAAGCAATAGATTACACCTAGCCTCAAGCAATAGATTACACCTAGCCTCAAGGAATAGAATTAACAAATTACACCTGGCCTCAAGCAATAGATTATACCTAGCCTCAAGCAATAGATTACACCTGGCCTCAAGCAATAGTTTACACCTAGCCTCAAGCAATAGATTACACCTGGCCTTAAGCAATAGAATTAACAAATTACACCTCACCTCACTAGAATATTATGGACAATTATTCATTTTAATTAGCTTGTAATGGAGACCATGACAAGTAGTAGCAGTTAATGAAGAAGAAAATCACCTTCTTGTAATGGTATTGTCTTGTTGATATGTGCAGTGGATCCTCCCTTACCCTTGGACTCGAGCTAGTGATATTGTGTTGTTGATGTATGCAGTGGAACACCTTTGGGCTCCTAACTATGGGAGCTTACAGTCAGATGATGAAGTTGCCTCCTTCGTAGCTTGAGGGCTCTATCAGCAAGCGCTGTTGATATGCTAGCTACCTACAATAAACAAAGCACTCTGAGGTTTTTCTTGAGCATGCTGAGGATCATTTTTAGCTTTAGGCTATAGCTAGTGCCTCTATCAGCTAAGCCCTAGCATGAGGGACAAGGAGTATCAGTGTCTATATTATTGCCTACTTCTTATTTTGTTGTATTTTGTCAATGACATATATATTCATATCTATGATGTAACATGACGTCATCAATACTGAATTAATGGGAGAAGACTAATAATGATGTTCTTCATGTTCCAATTTCTTCAGCAGGACAACCTAGGAGCTACACACTGGAACCACATCAACCACCAGGGATGTGTTCCATAGGATTGAAGCGGAGCATACCAGATGACCTGTTATGTGGTAAGCAGTCAGGATTCCACTGATATATATGTATATATATATATATAGACTTAACTCTAACTTTGCTAGACTAGTTCACTTGCACTAGCTCAGTACAATGTAAGTTCATAGCTAACTTGTAGCTGAGCAGCTTGCAATACTGTTAGTTGTCTAATATTTTAGTTATCTCAATGGCATTCATATAAGGATCTTAAATGGCAGAGGAGCAGAGCATATTTGTGGGCTATTATTTTGTTATTAAATCATCATTCATAATGTAGCCCATTCTGTGTGCTTGCCAATGATATCTGTGTGCTGGTGCTGCAATAAATGATGATTAAACTCCCTTACATCGGATTGCTGGGAGAGTTTAACATCTACACCAAGTAGAAACTCACTGAAGTTCAACTATATATTATGGTATAATATTATTGGATAATATTATTAGAATATGTTAATAAACATTGTGGTCAGCTTATTGTGACCACACCCTCATCACAAACTATGAATATTATCTATCGATATTGGAACATAGTAGAATTTATTTCCCAATCAGTACACGCCAAAAAAAACTTTACGTACCGTTTGCGTTGTACGTTTGCGGGACGCTTGAGTCACAGCGTTCCTCTACCGTTCGCCATACGTTCGCTAAGCGTTCGACAAACGTTTCCCATACGTTTGCCAACACGTAAGTATGTACGAACGGTACGTTAGCCACGAATCGTTAAGCGTTCTAATATTGAATTCACTTGCGCATGCTCTCCCGCGATCGACGAAGGCGGGAGAAAGGCTAATGCTAGTTACACGTGTTTTATCGCTCACTTCAACTCGGCTGTTTATCGCTCACTTCAACTCGGCTGTTTATCGCTCACTTCTACTCGACTGCTTATCGCTCACTTCTACTCGACTGTTTATCGCTCACCCAGTACTCCGAGGAAATGCCTTATTCTACATTTAAGAAACAGAGGATTCTCACTCTGGAATCAAGAGGATTCAAGGCTATAGCTATACTCCGCATTTTGAACGTGGAGGGCATGACAGCAACGAGGCAAGGCGTCTACAGTTTTATTAAGCGGTACCGTGAGACTGGTACAATCGCCAGAGAGCCAGGGAGCGGGAGACCTTCGTTGGTGACAGCTGCTGTCAAGAAAGTTGTAGAGGAAAAGATGGAGGAAGATGACGAGACAACTGCATATCAATTACACCTCCTCCTTCACAGCAAAGGATATCCACTATCCCTGCGCACAGTGTTGTGGTGCAGGACATTGCTTGGGTGGACTTTTCAAGGCAGTGCGTACTGCCAACTTATAAGAGATGTCAACAAGGTTTGTTGTGTTGGGTACATAGTTCAAGCTAAGCTAGTGAAAGCTAATGCTAATGTAGAAGCTTTCTCTTATGCTGAAGCTAGTGGTTAATGATAATCTAGGCCTTGGTTTTGGGGGCAGTTTGGCTAGAGTCAATGACGATCGGGATAAGCCATTTGATTTTAAAAATTGGGCACCTTGTTGTTATGCTTTAGGACTAGGTATGCTTTAGTACTCGGTAAGATATTGATATTGAACACTGGTGAATTTGTACAGTGACTTTTGTAATAAGCCTGTGGTCAATGGCAGTATTATTTATCCCTATCCTAGGTCAAAAGATTGGAGTGGGCCAGGCAGAACATTGACGAAGCAGCTGATGGGTTTTTTAACGTTATTTGAACAGATGAGTGCACGGTTCAGTTGGAAACGCACAGGCGGTTTTATTGCCGAAAGGTAGGAATGGCACCAAAGAACAAGCCAAGGTATGTTACATGCTGTATTATGGGCGTGTAATATTTATGATATACAATCTGTTTATTTGATTATAGGGCGAAACATCCAGTGAAGGTGCATGTGTGGGCAGGAATCAGCATGAAAGGGAGAACAGGAATATGCATATTTGATGGCATCATGCGAGCACCACTTTTTGTGGAAATTCTGAAGAAGACCCTCTTACCCTTTGTGAAGGATATTTGTCCCCGGCATCGCTACATGCAGGACAATGACCCCAAGCATACATCTAGGCTGGCTCAGGAATTCTTGAAAGCAAACAATGTCAATTGGTGGAGGACACCTCCTGAGTCTCCAGATGCCAACCCAATTGAAAACCTGTGGCACGAGTTAAAGGAGTACATCAGGAGGGAAGTAAAGCCCAGGACAAAGGCTGAATTGGTGGATGGAATAAGACGATTTTGGTTAACTGTAGATATTACTAAATGTCAGAAATACATTAGACACCTTAGAAAAGTAATTCCTAAAATAATAGAACTGGAGGGTGCAGCTACAGGGTACTGAATATTTCATATGTAATTCTTGTCATTCATGCATTCTAGTTACTCGTGTTGCACATAACATATTCATTTGTTATAATGTTGTACATAAAATCTTGTAAAACATTTTTTGTCATGTCATTGTCAGTTGGAAATGTTTGATTGGGAGTGGCTACTAAAGGCTGCCAGATGCTAATTACTTCTGGTTTTACACATGCAAGCCACAAAGGTGTGATGTGGTGAGTAGCTACTAGCCAGATGCTAATTACTTCTGGTTATTTTACACATGCAAGCCACAAAGGTGTGATGTGGTTAGCACTTGTAACCGTTTGCCAGCTTTGCTCATAATCGGCAGAAACGATCATAATATATTTATTAGGTACCGACTGTTAGCAAGATTTATTAGGTAGTAAAGTTACACTATATACACAATTTATTTTGGGGGAGGGGGGCGGGGGGAAGAAATGTCAATAATATATTAAATACAAGGGAAGTGTTTATTTACTATATAAACGTAAACGTTTGGAAGCTTGCTGGATGGCTTCCAGACATTTAACCCATACTGGTTCAAATTCTGCCTGGGCCTTCCAAAATTGGGGGTATTGTTCATGAATAGTTTTCTTCAAGAGTTTCAGCTCTTTGATAGGAAGCCCAGGCAGATCTCGGTTCCCCATGGGAGTGCACATTTTCATAACTTTCTGTCCAAATATTGCCTCTCTGGCTAGCTTGCATGCCAAGGCTCCGACTTTGCACAGAGGTAGCAACTTCGGATATCTTGCCAATACTGTTGTAATATCCTCAAGGTCCTCTTCTATCATGTGGGATGGCAGTGCCCGCTTCACGACACCAATTGGCCTGTATGCAGGGCGATCACAGGCAGCAGGAGAAGTGACAGGTGACGGAGGTAGAAGTGAGGTGTGGGTTGGAGGCGGCGGGGAAGGGGAACGAGTTGGAAGTGAGGTGTGGGTTGGAGACGGCAGGGAACGAGGAGGAGAGGTCGGGGGAACCAGCCTCTTCAGTATATCCACCAAAGTTTTCTCTATTTTTTGGATGGATCTCGCCAGTTCTTTCTGGCCTTTCTCCATTATGTCTAGCCTCTCTGATTGCTCTAAGACTGCCATCTCCATGTTCATAGCTGTGGCATTATGGACATTTAACCAATAATAAATTTACATGATGAACCTTGACCAATAATAAAATTACATGATGAACATTGACCAATAATAAATTTACATGAACATTTGACCATGAACATTTGACCAATAATAAATTTACATGAACATTTGACCAACAATTATAAATTTGGTTGCACTTACCAAACTCTGGAGTAGGAGTTGTTGCCCTGGCATCACCCAATACACTCGCACCAATATCCTCTTGGTGAACGTTCCCTGGCACTTCAATTTCAGCAGAACTAGGCGAGGTCACCAGTATTATGGAACCTATTTGGTGAAATCAAATTATGATGAACACCCTATGAATTTTAGTTACTTCACCTTAGCAGGTTTCTGGACTTTCCCTCTTTTGGGAACTTTGTTAGACACCTGAATTAGAAGATTTTTATAATTAATTACCTCCAAAATAAATGCATACAAAGCTTACAGGAATAGATTCAGAAGAGCGTCGAGTTGAGACTGGAGAACGTGCCCGAGCTGTGCAGGAGGGAAGCATCATATGACCATACTAACAAAAATTCATCATTCCAGATGAAGGCTTGAGCATCTAGTAGAACCATTGAGAGTACATTATAAATTGATTATTGAACTGTAACACACCATCAGGTTTCTTTCCTCGAGGTTCTTCACATTGATTCCCCCTCTTCCGCTTGGAATTCTGAATTTAATTCAACATTTAACTCATATTATAATCTATTGGATTCATTTAGTAGGTTAGTTACTAAATAGTTCCACACTGTGCTGTAATATATATGTGAAGGCCTCAATTTTAAAAAACCTTTTCAAACTTACCAACAGCTGAAATCCTCCCATTGAAAGTCAGCCTCCCAGCTTTGACCTCACAGTCCTCTCCAACCAAGGTGCCCCCTAAAACTTTGCTGCTTGGTACAGCCGAGACAGAATTTTCTTCGGGCCAGAAGACCAAACAATAATCTGTAAAGTATCAAGAGTTCAAAGATAAATTAATTCTGATCTAAATGCTCTCAAATGAACACGCTATGGTTAATGTACAGATCTTTACTAGAAGTAGCTAAAATCTTGGTTGGTTACTGGGTCTCTGCGCTAGCTTTTATCCCCTTCTCGGGCAAGTATACTTACTACGATGAGCCAAGGTAGCAGCTAGAGTTGTTCTGAGAGCCATAGAGCAAACAATCGATATCAACGAGAAGCAGCAGACTGTTCAACCTCGAAGTTAGCAAGTAATCGAACGCGCCCTTTCGTACACACATGGTGAAGGCTACCGGAAATGTGATTGCGCGTTTCGGATAATTAAAGAACGGTTCGTGCGTTGGGTTTTGCTTGAGCGTTGCTTGATCGTTGGTTGAGCGTTCCCTGTGCGTTGCCTGACCGTTGCTTGTGCGTTCCTGATCAAACGTTTCTGCGTTGAACGGAAGCCCAACGCAACGGTACGTAAAGTTTTTTTTTGCGTCTACTGTATATACCTTGATCGCTTACCATGACCTCTACATATATTCTGGCGTTTACACCTTGCCCCCCCCCCCAATCCTCCCCAAGAAGCTCTTGGACATCAAGCATGGCTTGGCCTCCACATTCACTACCAACACCCACTTTTAAGCAAACATTCACTAATACTTAGGGACCAAAAATAAGTAACACAACACAAGCATGCTCATGTATTCATTTTAGAGTCACATGACGAAGTTGCCTTCTTCATAGCTTGAGGGCTCTATCAACTAGCGCTGTGGATATGGAAGCTACCTGCAGTAAAGACACCATCTTTGAGGGGTTTTCACTAGCATGCTAGTATTTAAGCTGTGGTGATCCTATTAGCTTTAGGCTAGCTAGTCCTCTATCAACTGCTAAGCCCTAGGATGGGAGACAATGAACTTGTATCAAAGTCCTTCTATGTTACATCAGATTCTAAATGTTTTGCTGCCTGCAGCCATGGCTGCTAATATGATTACCAACTTCTTCTTTTGTTTGTTATTTGTCTGTCTACAAGACAATACTTGTTACTCTAAACTTCCTCACTTCAGCAACTGTGTTTATTTTCCTAGTGGAGTAAGGTTAGTCACAGCCGCATTCTTGAGTTAGATTTTAGCATGCCAGCACTAGCGTAGATTTTTGGTTACGACTATCAAGCTGTGTTATTTGCGTGGATATATCTGCTATTGTTGTCCATGAGAAACTCACATGCATGCATTATCCACCATCCTAAAGAGTTAACAGCCACATTGACTGTTAGCAGCAACACATACTGTGTCAACAGCAACACTCACCGTTAGCATCAACACCTACTGTGTCAACAGCAACATCCATTGTTAAATGGAATATTCTGTGGAATCTCGGTGATAAGAAGCTATTTCTACATCAAAAACTGGAGTTTCCATTTTAAACACCATAAGAGAAAGACATGAATTTCATTAAGGTGGCAGATGCCCATAAATTTCGCTGTTTTGGGGGTGATTAAGAGGGGTTTTTTGTTCTTAAAGCATTCAGTGCCACATAGACTACTTACCTTTCAAATTTGAAAGCATTTGGACCAGCCATTTTTAAGTGATAGACATTTTTGTCCATGGATGTCCAAGGATAAAAAGGTTAGATAGCTATGAGATGTCACAGCCTGGGTCAAGTCATATCTCCCGAACTACACAACACACTTAGACATTCAAAATAAAGCTCACTCCAAGTAGATTTATGGTATTCTAATTGATATGAATTTAAGAAAAGAAGTACTGCACATGCTCAGTCTAGTTCATAGCTATAAGCTTGCTGAGTGGTGTTCTGAATCAAGTTTTTATGGAATTACACCAGAAAAATGTTCTTGATAGAAGAAGACGAGGCCAAAGATCTTCTACGCCCAAGACCACTTCTACTCATGGTTCTACCTTTTCTACCTCTGCCCCTACCACTTCTCTACCTCTGCTCCACCCCCTGATTTAGTGAGGGAGAAACTGAAAAGGAGCAATGCAAAATCCATGTGCAAACTTTATCTTACATTTCTCCAACTTGAGTTCTTCTAGGTATTGCAAACAAAGTTTTTCCATCGTGGAACATCACAGAATTCCATTTCTACATGCCATTTTGTAGCTTATTTAATGCTCTACGTTTTCATCGGAACACTTTTTTACTCTGAAGTTGTTTTCTCTGTATATACTTCATTTTATATTGACCACTAATAGCTACATACTTACAAGTAACTAAATTCTTGTAGATATGCATGACCACAACTGCCTTCAATTGTGTCTGGAACTTCTTGGTGAACCTCAAGCACAAGTTTTGATCTGCCTCACACAACATTGACAGAGTTCATGATCAGATGGTCATCCTTGGCTGAGGACTTGCACTGCAGTTCCACGTGCCTGTGACTAGGCTCAGCTAGCTCGTCCCATACACACCTCCTTTCTCCCTCCCTTCCACAACTGCACCTAGTAGTTGCCACTCTTGACTGGTGCACCTTGCTTGCTTTCTCTTATCTTAATCACAAGGTGGTGGAGTTCTCCAGTTATTAAAATATATCAGGAGACATGATGGAGATTATGACACAACAAATTCTGGATAACCTTTAATAAGTTGTTTGTTGGTCTAAATAAGCAACTACAATCATGGCCAGAGTGAAGTTGAAACTGCTTAGCCAGGTCATAGGTCAGTGTTCTTGGAACTCATTAGAACAGGTTAGTAATACACAAGGTGTGCTTAATATGGAGTGGTTGGAGTGGGAGAAAGTTGAGGAAACTATGTAAAGAATCTGCCCCCCAAATGCACTTACCATCTCACAAATGCTATTTGTTAAGCTGATTGGCATTTATAGCGTCGGTCAACAAGGAGGTGTGGAGGGGGTGGGGCAGGGGCTAATGCAGAGGAGGAGCATACCAAGTAGTGCCCATGTGCAGATGTAATCTATTTTGCATGGGTAAGGGTCGTCAAGTTTATGCATCGTGCTAGCTAGAAGAGATGGCGAGTGTTTAAGCATTGCCAAGCAGAGCTGGAGAGTGCCTTTCTAATAATTTGTCTAAATGTCAAAAATGGCAGGAATGCTGACTTTGGAGCAGGAGGAGACTTAGTCACAATCAAATACACTCCAGAACCAACAGTGCAGTACTTGTAGGAGTAGCGTGGGAGCTTAACAAACATACAGAAGGTGGCACCTGCTCTAACAACAGCTTACACTTGGTATGCATAGAGCAAGGCACGCGTGTTGCTGTTGATGTTGCTGGAGCAACACAGCAACAGTGTTGAAGTGTGTATGCATACAGCAAGGCACAGGTGTTGCCGTTGATGTTGCTGCAGCAACAGTGTTGAAGTGTGTATGCATAGAGCAAGGCACGGGTGTTGCTGTTGTTGTTGCTGGAGCAAAAGTGTTGAAGTCTGTATGCATAGAGCAAGGCACTGGTGTTGCTGTTGTTGTTGCTAGTGCAACAATGTTGAAGTGTGTAAGCATACAGCAAGGCACTGGTGTTGCTGTTGTTGTTGCTAGTGCAACAATGTTGAAGTGTGTAAGCATACGCAAGGCACGCGTGTTGATGTTGCTGGAGCAACACTGCAACAGTGTTGAAGTGTGTATTCATACAGCAAGGCACGGGTGTTGCTGTTGTTGTTGCTGGAGCAACAGTGTTGAAGTGAGTATGCATAGAGCAAGGCACTAGTGTTGCTGTTGTTGTTGCTAGTGCAACAATGTTGAAGTGTGTAAGCATACAGCAAGGCACTGGTGTTGCTGTTGTTGTTGCTAGTGCAACAATGTTGAAGTGTGTAAGCATACGCAAGGCACGCATGTTGCTGTTGATGTTTCTGGAGCAACACTGCAACAGTGTTGAAGTGTGTATGCATACAGCAAGGCACGGGTGTTGCTGTTGTTGTTGCTGGAGCAACAGTGTTGAAGTGTGTATGGATAGAGCAAGGCACTGGTGTTGCTGTTGTTGTTGCTGGAGCAACAGTGTTGAAGTGTGTATGCATAGAGCAAGGTACGGGTGTTGCTGTTGATGTTGCTAGTGCAACAATGTTGAAGTGTGTAAGCATACAGCAAGGCACGGGTGTTGCTGTTGATGTTGCTACAGCAACAGTGTTGAAGTGTGTATGCATAGAGCAAGGCACGGGTGTTGCTGTTGTTGTGGCTGGAGCAACAGTGTTGAAGTGTGTATGCAAAGAGCAAGGCACTGGTGTTGCTGTTGTTGTTGCTGCAGCAACAGTGTTGAAGTGTGTATGCATAGAGCAAGGCACGGGTGTTGCTGTTGTTGTTGCTGGAGCAACAGTGATGAAGTGTGTATGCGTAGAGCAAGGCACGGGTGTTGCTGTTGTTGTTGCTGGAGGAACATTGTTGAAGTGTGTATGCATAGAGCAAGGCACGGGTGTTGCTGTTGTTGTGGCTGGAGCAACAGTGTTGAAGTGCGTATGCAAAGAGCAAGGCACTGGTGTTGCTGTTGTTGTTGCTGCAGCAACAGTGTTGAAGTGTGTATGCATAGAGCAAGGCACGGGTGTTGCTGTTGTTGTTGCTGGAGCAACAGTGTTGAAGTGTGTATGCATAGAGCAAGGCACGGGTGTTGCTGTTGTTGCTGGAGCAACAGTGTTGAAGGGTGTATGCGTAGAGCAAGACACGGGTGTTGCTGTTGTTGTTGCTGGAGCAACAGTGTTGAAGTGTGTATGCGTAGAGCAAGGCACGGGTGTTGCTGTTGTTGTTGCTGGAGCAACAGTGTTGAAGTGTGTATGCATAGAGCAAGGCACGGGTGTTGCTGTTGTTGTTGCTGGAGCAACAGTGTTGAAGTGTGTATGCGTAGAGCAAGGCACGGGTGTTGCTGTTGTTGTTGCTGGAGCAACAGTGTTGAAGTGTGTATGCGTAGAGCAAGGCACGGGTGTTGCTGTTGTTGTTGCTGAGGCAACAGTGTTTAAGTGTGTATGCGTAGAGCAAGGCACGGGTGTTGCTGTTGTTGTTGCTGGAGCAACAGTGCTGAAGTGTGTATGCATAGAGCAAGCCACGGGTGTTGCTGTTGTTGTTGCTGGAGCAACAGTGTTGAAGTGTGTATGCATAGAGCAAGGCACGGGTGTTGCTGTTGTTGTTGCTGGAGCAACAGTGATGAAGTGTGTATGCGTAGAGCAAGGCACGGGTGTTGCTGTTGTTGTTGCTGGAGGAACATTGTTGAAGTGTGTATGCATAGAGCAAGGCACGGGTGTTGCTGTTGTTGTGGCTGGAGCAACAGTGTTGAAGTGTGTATGCAAAGAGCAAGGCACTGGTGTTGCTGTTGTTGTTGCTGCAGCAACAGTGTTGAAGTGTGTATGCATAGAGCAAGGCACGGGTGTTGCTGTTGTTGTTGCTGGAGCAACAGTGTTGAAGTGTGTATGCATAGAGCAAGGCACGGGTGTTGCTGTTGTTGCTGGAGCAACAGTGTTGAAGGGTGTATGCGTAGAGCAAGACACGGGTGTTGCTGTTGTTGTTGCTGGAGCAACAGTGTTGAAGTGTGTATGCGTAGAGCAAGGCACGGGTGTTGCTGTTGTTGTTGCTGGAGCAACAGTGTTGAAGTGTGTATGCATAGAGCAAGGCACGGGTGTTGCTGTTGTTGTTGCTGGAGCAACAGTGTTGAAGTATGTATGCGTAGAGCAAGGCACGGGTGTTGCTGTTGTTGTTGCTGGAGCAACAGTGTTGAAGTGTGTATGCGTAGAGCAAGGCACGGGTGTTGCTGTTGTTGTTGCTGAGGCAACAGTGTTTAAGTGTGTATGCGTAGAGCAAGGCACGGGTGTTGCTGTTGTTGTTGCTGGAGCAACAGTGCTGAAGTGTGTATGCATAGAGCAAGGCACGGGTGTTGCTGTTGTTGTTGCTGGAGCAACAGTGTTGAAGTGTGGATGCATAGAGCAAGGCACGGGTGTTGCTGTTGTTGGTGGAGCAACAGTGTTGAAGTGTGTATGTGTAGAGCAAGGCACGGGTGTTGCTGTTGTTTTTGCAGGAGCAACAGTGTTGAAGTGTGTATGCATAGAGCAAGGCACGGGTATTGCTGTTGTTGTTGCTGGAGCAACAGTGTTGAGATGTGTATGCAAAGAGCAAGGCACGGGTGTTGCTGTTGTTGTTTCTGGAGCAACAGTGTTGAAGTGTGAATGCATAGAGAAAGGCACGGGTGTTGCTGTTGTTGCTGGAGCAACAGTGTTGAAGTGTGTGTGCATTGGACAAGGCATGGGTGTTGTTGTTGCTGGAGCAACAGTGTTGAAGTGTGTATGCATAGAGCAATGCACGGGTGTTGCTGTTGTTGTTGCTGGAGCAACAGTGTTGAAGTGTGTATGCGTAGAGCAAGGCATGGGTGTTGCTGTTGTTGTTGCTGGAGGAACATTGTTGAAGTGTGTATGCGTAGAGCAAGGCACGGGTGTTGCTGTTGTTGTTGCTGGAGCAACAGTGTTGAAGTGTGTATGCATAGAACAAGGCACGGGTGTTGCTGTTGTTGCTGGAGCTACAGTGTTGAAGTTTGTATGCGTAGAGCAAGACAAGGGTGTTGCTGTTGTTGTTGCTGGAGCAACAGTGTTGAAGTGTGTATGCGTAGAGCAAGGCACGGGTGTTGCTGTTGTTGTTGCTGGAGCAACAGTGTTGAAGTGTGTATGCATAGAGCAAGGCACGGGTGTTGCTGTTGTTGTTGCTGGAGCAAAAGTGTTGAAGTGTGTATGCGTAGAGCAAGGCACGTGTGCTGCTGTTGTTGTTGCTGGAGCAACAGTGTTGAAGTGTGTATGCGTAGAGCAAGGCACGGGTGTTGCTGTTGTTGTTGCTGGGGCAACAGTGTTTAAGTGTGTATGCGTAGAGCAAGGCACGGGTGTTGCTGTTGTTGTTGCTGGAGCAACAGTGTTGAAGTGTGTATGCATAGAGCAAGGCACGGGTGTTGCTGTTGTTGCTGGAGCAACAGTGTTGAAGTGTGTAAGCGTAGAGCAAGGCACGGGTGTTGCTGTTGTTGTTGCTGGAGCAACAGTGTTGAAGTGTGTATGCATAGAGCAAGGCACGGGTGTTGCTGTTGTTGGTGCTGGAGCAACAGTGTTGAAATGTGTATGCAAAGAGCAAGGCACGGGTGTTGCTGTTGTTGTTGCTGGAGCAACAGTGTTGAAGTGTGAATGCATAGAGAAAGGCACAGGTGTTGCTGTTGTTGTTGCTGGAGGAACAGTGTTGAAGTGTTTAGCATAGAGCAAGGCACGGGTGTTGCTGTTGTTGGTGGATCAACAGTGTTGAAGTGTGTATGCATAGAGCAAGGCACGGGTGTTGCTGCTGTTGTTGCTGGACCAACACTGTTGAAGTGTGTATGCATAGAGCAAGGCACGGGTGTTGCTGTTGCTGTTGCTGAAGCAACAGTGTTGAAGTGTGTATGCATAGAGGAAGGCACGGGTGTTCTTGTTGTTGTTGCTGGAGCAACAGTGTTGAAGTGTGTATGCATAGAGCAATGCACAGGTGTTGCTGTTGTTGTTGCTGGAGCAACAGTGTTGAAGTGTGTATGCATAGATCAAGGCCGGGTGTTGTTGCTGGAGCAACAGTGTTGAAGTGTGTATGCATAGAGCATGACACAGGTGTTGCTGTTGCTGTTGCTGGAGCAACAGTGTTGAAGTGTGTATGCATAGAGCAAGGCAAGGGTGTTGCTGTTGTTGTTGCTGGAGCAACAGTGTTGAAGTGTGTATGCATAGAGCAAGGCACGGGTGTTGCTGTTGTTGTTTCTGGAGCAACAGTGTTGAAGTGTGTATGCGTAGAGCAAGGCACAGGTGTTGCTGTTGTTGTTGCTGGAGCAACAGTGTCGAAGTGTGTATGCATAGAGGAAGGCACGGGTGTTGCTGTTGTTGTTACTGGAGGAACAGTGTTGAAGTGTGTATGCGTAGAGCTAGGCACGGGTGTTGCTGTTGTTGTTGCTGGAGCAACAGTGTTGAAGTGTGAATGCATAGAGCAAGGCACGGGTGTTGCTGTTGTTGTTGCTGGAACAACAGTGTTGAAGTGTGTATGCGTAGAGCAAGGCACGGGTGTTGCTGTTGTTGTTGCTGGAGCAACAGTGTTGAAGTGTGTATGCATAGAGCAAGGCACGGGTGTTGCTGTTGTTGTTGCTGGAGCAATTGTGTTGAAGTGTGTATGCGTAGAGCAAGGCACGGGTGTTGCTGTTGTTGTTGCTGGAGCAACAGTGTTGAAGTGTGTATGCATAGAGCAAGGCACGGGTGTTGCTGTTGTTGTTGCTGGAGCAACAGTGTTGAAGTGTGTATGTGTAGAGCAAGGCACGGGTGTTGCTGTTGTTGCTGGAGCAACAGTGTTGAAGTGTGTGTGCATTGAGCAAGGCACGGGTGTTGTTGTTGCTGGAGCAACAGTGTTGAAGTGTGTATGCATAGAGCAATGCACGGGTGTTGCTGTTGTTGTTGCTGGAGCAACAGTGTTGAGGTGTGTATGCGTAGAGCAAGGCACGTATGTTGCTGTTGTTGTTGCTGGAGCAACAGTGTTGAAGTGTGTATGCATAGAGCAAGGCACGGGTGTTGCTGTTGTAGTTGCTGGAGCAACAGTGTTGAAGTGTGTATGCGTAGAACAAGGCACGGGTGTTGCTGTTGTTGTTGCTGGAGCAACAATGTTGAAGTGTGTATGCGTAGAGCAAGGCACGGGACGGGTGTTGCTGTTGTTGTTGCTGGAGCAACAGTGTTGAAGTGTGTATGCGTAGAGCAAGGCACGGGTGTTGCTGTTGTTGTTGCTGGAGCAACAGTGTTGAAGTATGTATGCGTAGAGCAAGGCGTTGGTGTTGCTGTTGTTGTTGCTGGAGCAACAGTGTAGAAGTGTGTATGCAAAGAGCAAGGCACAGGTGTTGCTGTTGTTGTTTCTGGAGCAACAGTGTTGAAGTGTGTATGCAAAGAGCAAGGCACGGGTGTTGCTGTTGTTGTTGCTCCAGCAACAGTGTTGAAGTGTGTATGCGTAGAGCAAGGCATGGGTGTTGCTGTTGTTGTTGCTGGAGCAACAGTGTTGAAGTGTGAATGCATAGAGCAAGGCACGGGTGTTGCTGTTGTTGTTGCTGGAGCAACAGTGTTGAAATGTGTATGCAAAGAGCAAGGCACGGGTGTTGCTGTTGTTGTTGTTGGAGCAACAGTGTTGAAGTGTGTATGCATAGAGCAAGGCACAGGTGTTGCTGTTGTTGTTGCTGGAGGAACAGTGTTTAAGTGTTTAGCATTGAGCAAGGCACGGGTGTTGCTGTTGTTGTTGTTGGAGCAACAATGTTGAAGTGTGTATGCGTAGAGCAAGGCACGGGTGATGCTGGTGTTGTTGCTGGAGCAACAATGTTGAAGTGTGTATGCATAGAGCAAAGCACGGGTGTTGCTGTTGTTGTTGCTGTAGCAGCAGTGTTGAAGTGTGTATGCATAGAGCAAGGCACGGGTGTTGCTGCTGTTGTTGCTGGACCAACACTGTTGAAGTGTGTATGCGTAGAGCGAGGCACGGGTGTTGCTGTTGCTGTTGTTGGAGCAACAGTGTTGAAGTGTGTATGCATAGAGGAAGGCACGGGTGTTGTTGTTGCTGTTGCTGGAGCAACAGTGTTGAAGTGTTTATGCATAGAGCAAGGCACAGGTGTTGCTGTTGTTGTTGCCTGGGCAACAGTGTTGAAGTGTGTATGCATAGAACACCGTTAGCAGCAACACCTGTATCAACAGCAACATCCATTGTTAAATGGAACATTCTATGGAAACTGGGTGAGAAGCTATTTCTACATCAAAAACTGGAGTTTCCATCTTAAACACCATAAGAGAAAGAGATGAATTTCATTAAGGTGGCAGATGCCCATAAATTTGATTGTTTTGGGGGTGATTAAGAGGTCTTTTTTGGTTCTTAAAGCATTCAGTGCCACATAGACTACTTACCTTTCAAATTTGAATGCATTTGGACCAGCCATTTTTAAGTGATGGACATGTTTGTCCATGGATGTCAAGGAGAAACTGGTTAGATAGCTATGAGATGCCACAGCTTGGGTCAAGTCATATTTCCAGAACTCCACAACATACTTAGACATTCAAAATAAAGCTCACTCCAAGTAGATTTATGGTATTCTAATTGATACGAATTTAAGAAAAGAAGTACTGCACATGCTCAGTCTAGTTCATAGCTATAAGCTGCTGAGTGTGTTCTGAGTCAAGTTTTTTATGGAATTACACCAGAAAAAATGTTCTTGATAGAAGAAGACGAGGCCTAAGATCTTCTACAGGCCCAAGACCACTTCTACTCCTGGTTCTGCCTTTTCTACCTCTGCCCCTACCACTTCTCTACCTCTGCTCCACCCCCTGATTTAGTGAGGGAGAAACTGAAAAGGAGCAATGCAAAATCCATGTGCGAACTATATCTTACATTTCTCCAACTTGAGTTCTTAGGTATTGCAAACAATGTTTTTCCATCGTGGAACATCACAGAAGTCCATTTCTACATACCATTTTGTAGCTTATTTAATGCTCTACGTTTTAATTGGAACACTTTTTTACTCTGAAGTTCTTTTCTCTGTATATACTTCATTTTATATCGACCAGTAATAGCTACATACATACAAGTAACTAAATTCTTGTGGATATGCATGACCACAACTGCCATCAATTGTGTCTGGAAGTTCTTGGTGAACCTCAAGCACAAGTTTTGATCTGCCTCACACAACATTGACAGAGTTCATGATCAGATGGTCATCCCCTTGGCTGAGGACTTGGACTGCAGTTCCACGTGCCTGTGACTAGGCTCAGCTAGCTCGTCCCAAACACACCTCCTTTCTCTCTCCCTGCCACAACTGCACCTAGTAGTTGCCACTCTTGACTGGTGCACCTTGCTTGCTTTCTCTTATCTTAATCACAAGGTGGTGGAGTTCTCCAGTTATTAAAATATATCAGGAGACATGATGGAGATTATGACACAACAAATTCTGGATAACCTTTAATAAGTTGTTTGTTGGTCTAAATAAGCAACTACAATCATGGCCAGAGTGAAGTTGAAACTGCTTAGCCAGGTCATAGGTCAGTGTTCTTGGAACTCATTAGAACAGGTTAGTAATACACAAGGTGTGCTTAATATGTAGTGGTGGAAGTGGGAGAAAGTTGGGGAAACTGTGTAAAGAATCTGCCCCCTAAATGCACTTACCATCTCACAAACGCTATTTGTTAAGCTGTTTGGCATTTATAGCATCGGTCAACAAGGAGGTGTGGAGGGGGTGGGGCAGGAGCTAATGCAGAGGAGGAGCATACCAAGTAGTGCCCATGTGCAGATGTAATCTATTTTGCATGGGTAAGGGTCGTCAATCTTATGTATCGTGCTAGCTAGAAGAGATGGCGAGTGTTTAAGCATTGCCAAGCAGAGCTAGAGAATGCCATTCTAATAATTTGTCTAATTGTCAAAAATGGAAGGAATGCTGACTTTGGAGCAGGAGGAGACGTAGTCACAATCAAATACACTCCAGAACCAACAGTGCAGTACTTGTGTAGGAGTAGCGTGGGAGCTAAACAAACAGACAGGAGGTGTTTAAGGGGGCCGTTCTGCATATTTTAATTTTAATTTTTTTAACCTGTGGTTACAACTTTAGAGCTCAGTAGATTCTGCAAACTTCATGGTATGGACTTGATATATAGCTCAAAAGTTAGGTCTCTCTGTGTGCTCTCTTTTGATACTAAAATATGTTTCATAGGTATAACTATAGGCAAGTTACTAGACCCTAAAGCGGAGGGACTTCAAAAACCTGCACCCCAAAACCGCCGTCCAAAACCATTCTGAGTTGCGAAGTGCCAAAAAATTAAAAATGGGACGAGTGGCTAGAGGAAGCTCTAGAGCATACAATGAGTGTATTGAGTAGGCGTGAAAAATTGATTACCTGGTCAAGCGCGCGGTTGGAAAATTGAAGGCGTTGATTTGGCGACGCCTTGTCAACGCCTTCAATTTTCTACCCGCGCGCTACCGAGAGACCTATCTTTTGAGCTATATATCAAGTCCATACCATGAAGTTTGCAGAATCTACTGAGCTCTAAAGTTGTAACCACAGGTTAAAAAAATTAAAATTAAAAAATGCAGACGGCTCCCCTTAACTCGTTCACCGTCGGATTTACAGGGGATTATGACCATGGTATATAAAATAATAAATACCAAGTCTTAGCAACCATGGTTGATGGGATAGCATTGGTGTTGATAAACATTGTGGTCGACAACTGGTTGCTAAGCAACTGATCACAAGCTATGAATATGATTATCTGCTTCTAGCCTATGATAATCTCAGCTTATGTCACTGAAGGTGAGAGAGTAGCTGTTGTAGACACTGGTGGAAGCAGCACAGGCTGTCCAGTATCCATCATGTTGTCTGTATGTACATACATACAATAAAAATCTATTGTATGGGTGCATGCACAAGCTATCCCTTCTGCTACACAACGAAGAAGCCACACTTACCTACTAGAAAGTTAAATCTTTATCTATAGCTAGCTGGAATCATGACAAACCTTAGTATCCTTGTTCATCACTTACTTCTTCATAATCGGAGAGAAAAACATCTTGATCAGCTGTAGCGCTACAATCAGCTGGCCGGCAAGCAGACGCAACCTCAGTAGCAAAGAATAAACAGTTCCACAGCTAGATTTTCTCTCTCCAAGGTACGCATGGATGCCATCCCCTTCTTCATTGCTGGAAGAATCGTCATAGATGTCAAAATCGTTGTCTTGAAGAAGAGCAAGGACCTTTTCAAGAGTCAGTCGTTCAGCCATTGTGCGATTGAAATAATCGAATAATTTTTTGCCCTAGTTACCGCGTACATGTGGTAACATTATTTGGTGCATAAATATAGTGTAAATCAGTTCATTTTATGATATAAAATATAATATGGTTGATCTTATACTATTGTGATGCTAGATCGCTCTGCGCAAAAAGTCGCTTGTGACGCTTGGATGGTTAATATTTCACCTGCTCTAACAACCAGCTTATACTTGGTATGCATAGAGCAAGGCACGGGTGTTGCTGTTGTTGTTGCTGGAGCAACAGTGTTGAAGTGTGTATGTGTAGAGCAAGGCACGGGTGTTGCTGTTGATGTTGCTGGTGCAACAGTGTTGAAGTGTGTATGCATAGAGCAAGGCACAGGTGTTGCTGTTGTTGTTGCTGGAGCAACAGTGTTGAAGTGTGTATGCATAGAGCAAGGAACAGGTGTTGCTGTTGATGTTGCTGATGCAACAGTGTTGAAGTGTGTATGCATAGAGCAAGGCACGGGTGTTGCTGTTGTTTGTTGCTGGAGCAACAGTGTTGAAGTGTGTATGCGTAGAGCAAGGCACGGGTGTTGCTGTTGTTGTTGCTGGAGCAACAGTGTTGAAGTGTGTATGCATAGAGCAAGGCTGGGTGTTGCTGTTGTTGTTACTGGAGGAACAGTGTTGAAGTGTGTATGCATAGAGCAAGGCACAGGTGTTGCTGTTGTTGCTGGAGGAACAGTGTTGAAGTGTGTATGGTTAAAGCAAGACGCGGGTGTTGCTGTTGTTGTTGCTGGAGCTACAGTGTTGAAGTATGTATGCGTAGAGCAAGGCACGGGTGTTGCTGTTGTTGTTGCTGGAGCAACAGTGTTGAAGTGTGTATGCATAGAGCAAGGCACGGTTGTTGCTGTTGTTTTGCTGGAGCAACAGTGTTGAAGTGTGTATGCGTAGAGCAAGGCACGGTTGTTGCTGTTGTTGTTGCTGGAGCAACAGTGTTGAAGTGTGTATGCATAGAGCAAGGCACGGGTGTTGCTGTTGTTGTTGCTGGAGCAACAGTGTTGAAGTGTGTATGCATAGAGCAAGGCACGGGTGTTGCTGTTGTTGTTGCTGGTGCAACAGTGTTGAAGTGTGTATGCGTAGAGCAAGGCGCGGGTGTTGCTGTTGTTGTAGGTGCTGAAGTTATGTACAGTTGCTCTCAGTCCATCTGATGATTTGGATGGAGATGAGATTATGACAGTGAGTTCAGCTCTAGTTAGCTGTGCAGTTAGTGAGCAGAGCAAGAACTGCAAAGGCATAAGGGGATTTTCTCACAAGGCAACACATTTTGTATCTTTCAGCTCAGAGAGTGAAGTGATACTGATATAATTTCTAGATATACAATGAATGCCTAATCCAGACTGCTTCTGAGGCATCACTACTTCTGGTATGAGGTGAGGGTCCCTTTATTCTCCTTTCTGTATCTGTGGAGCCACCTGCAGCCCTAGATGGAACCTGTCAGAGCCTGAAGTTGCCTCCTTCGTAGCATGAGGGCTCCGTAGCTTGAAGGCTCTATCAGCAAGTGGCTAGATACCTAGCAACAATAAACAAAGCATTCTAAGGGTTTTTCTCGTGGATACTGAGGATCATTTTTAGCTTTAGGCTATCTAGTGCCTCTATCAGCTAAGCCCTAGGATGAGAGACAAGGAGTATCAGTGTCTATATATTTTGCTGCCTTTAGCCGCTGCCAATATTATTGCCTACTTCTTATTTTGTTGTATTTTGTCAATGTCTACAAGACATATTCATATCTATGATGTAACATGACATCATCAATACTGAATTAATGGGAGAAGACTAATAATGATGTTCTTCATGTTCCAATTTCTTCAGCAGGACAACCTAGGAGCTACACTCTGGAACCACATCAACCACCAGGGATGTATTCCGGAGGATTGAAGTGGAGCAGACCAGATGACCTGGAATGTGGTAAGCAGTCAGGATTCCACTGATATATATATATATAGACTTAATTCTAACTTTGCTAGACTAGTTCACTTGCACTAGCTCAGTACAATGTAAGTTCATAGCTAACTTGTAGCTCAGTCAGCTGGGCAGCTTGTAATACTGTTAGTTGTCTAATATTTTAGTTATCTCAATGGCATTCATATAAGGATCTTAAATGGCAGAGGAGCAGAGCATATTTGTGGGCTATTATTTTGTTATTAAATCATCATTCATAATGTAGCCCATTCTGTGTGCTTGCCAATGATATCTGTGTGCTGGTGCTGCAATAAATGATGATTAAACTCCCTTACATCAGATTGCTGGGAGAGTTTAACATCTACACCAAGTAGAAACTCACTGAAGTCCAACTATATATTATGGGATAAATAAATATATATATATTGTATATATATATATATTGTATATATATATATATTGTATATATATATATATGTCTATATATATATATTGTATATATATATATATGTCTATATATATATATTGTATATATATATATATGTCTATATATGTGACCAGTCACAGGATAAGGCCGTATAGAACTAAACATTGGTTTTGAGAAAAATCAATTTCAAATTTCCCTCTTGTTTTAACTGGGCATGCTCAGTTCAAAATATCATATTCTAACTAGAGCCACACAATGCAATGCAAATGCACTTATCTTATCTACAGACTCTTCATGCCTGTGATGATGGTGTGAAAGGTTTCATAAGAAACGCTCAAGCAACGCTCAAGGAACACACAGGCAACGCTCAAGCAACATATTGCGAATGCAACGCACAAACCGTTATTTAATTACCCGAAACGCGCAATCAACATTCGGTATCCTACACCATGTGTTAGATAGAGCACGTAAAGTCAGTCGGCGTACTGTCGATCACTGTTGGGTTTTGTCGCAGCTCCTGCTTTTGATTTCTCCTGGGAATGGCCCACAGAAGAACTCTCGCTGCTACCTTCGCTCTAAGAAGTAAGTGTAATACCAGGAAGAACTCCGATAGCTTGTACCTCTAGTGCCTATCTGTGGTAGTGAGCCAGCCTTTATTTCAGTCTAGTTGTTAGTGATATTTAGTAATGTTCAAGAACACAAAACCAAAAAAAACTGAAAGCTAGCACAGGATCCAGTAATGGTGGATCCAGTAATGGTGGATCCAGTCATGATAATTATACAGACTATTGTTTGGTCTTCTGGCAGAATGAAAGTTCTGCGTGGCTGTACCAAGCAGCAATGTCTTAGGGGGCTCCTCAGTGGGAATGGGAGGTCAAGGCAGTGAGGGTGATATGTAAAGGCAAGATTTCAGCTATTGGTAAGTTCTAAATCAAATTCTATAAATCAAATTCAGGTGTGATTTATTATTTTGAAATAGCTGGAGTAAGAATTCAAGTCCGTCATGGAAGATGAGGATAACAGTTCTTCACTCTCTACATCTGTGGTGGTGGGGTCAGAACTATATAGTGTTTTGAAATTATATTAATTTGAGAGGGGGAAACCCCTCCAGTACCTCCCAAACATTTGATATGAAGAAGCATTGCTTGGCAAGTGATTTCCAAATATACCTCCCTGTAGCCCAATCCTCCAGGTGTCTAATCTACTTCTGACATATAGTTAATCTAAATTGTGTTATGCTGTCCACCAATTCAGCTTTGGACTTGGGCTTCACTTCTCTCCTGATGTACTCCTTCAACTCGTGTCACAGGTTTTCAATGGGGTTGGCATCTTGAAACTTGGGAGGTGTCCTCCATCAATTTATATCAAACAACTCCTTAGCCAGCCTGGATGTATGTTTGGAGTCAGTGTCCTGCATGAAGCGGTGATGGGGGCAAACATCCTTCAATGTGGCCCCACTGCTTGCACTCAAAGCACATGGGGCAGCGCTCGGCATCGAAATATCTTGAGAGCTTGTGAGGTCTATTCGAGAGCCTGCCTTGTTGAGCCGGAGCATCTCCCATGGGTCTCTGCATCTGCTGTGACAGCTGCTGTGGAGGACAATTATAACAGTGGGTGGTTACCTTGCTCTTGATTGAAGTATAGACACCATGTCGGATGAAGAGTTAGAACAGACAACAGTGATTGAAGACCATGAAAGGAGAAGCAAAAGACTGGCTGAGAAGAACTCCCAGTTTGCGATGATGTCTTCACTTCTGGACAAACCAAGGACTTATCAACCGTTGGATGAGGACTCGACTAAGACAGATGCAGTCTGGGACTCATCTGTACTAACAGCACGTCAAGAAATATATGGACCGATGCCTACAGTAGCAGCAGTTGGAATCGACCCGACGGTGGCATCACTCATTCAGCAGATGAGGGACATGCAGGTGCAGAATGCCAAACTTATGTTGGAAGCACTAGGAAGACCAGTGACAGTGCAGTCAGCCCCGAAGGTGCAGCAGTTGCCCCACATTCGTTCGGGACCCCAAGGAGAGGTAGACCTCTCAAGATTTGAGTCTCATATGACGGCACATGAGGTGCCTGTGAACCGTTGGACAACGGAGTTTAAGGTGTTGCTTCGTGGCGATTTGATTAGTGCGGCGATGACGATACCGCCAGAGCAAGTAGCCGACTACGCGACTCTTAAACAATTGCTACTTGTTCACGTGGGGGTTTCGACTTCGACGAAATTCGAGTTGGCTGGACCCCACCATTGATGCCAATGAACCGGTCCTGCAAGCTGGACTACGTGCACTGGACGCCTGCTCATCGTGTACAAGAAGCTGCTCTACCGTCCAGCAGATGCGTCAACTAGTAACAATGGAAATCCTGTACCGGCGCCTGAATCCTAAGGTGGCAGCCCATGTAAGGTCCCTCAAGCCTAAAACCATAATAGAAATGGCAGAGTACGCAGACGAGTATGTGACAGAATCACGTTGGGGAGGAGGCTACGCATGGAGACAGGACCGCTCAGCTCCTCACAACCGAAGACAGCAATGGGGACAGGGTCGACGTTTTGGACAGACCAGCATGGCCCATCCCCATCAAGACTCCCATAACCAGGAGCAGCCAGATGGATGTCAGCAACACACAGAGGACAAGTCCTCAGCAATCTGTGCACCAGGCACAGCACCCTCAACAAACACAGCAGCCTCCACAGCAGCTGTCACAGCAGATGCAGAGACCCATGGGAGATGCTCCGGCTCAACAAGGCATGCTCTCGAATAGACCTCACAAGCTCTCAAGATATTTCGATGCCGAGCGCTGCCCCATGTGCTTTGAGTGCAAGCAGTGGGGCCACATTGGAGCCAACTGTCCCAACAAGCAGGTATTGACCCTTGCCTCAGAGAAGCAGCCAGATCACAGGATGAATCGCCCCTTTATCTATGGCGAGATTGCCAACCTTCCGGTGAAATATATGGTCGACACTATGGCAGATCATACCCTCACCAGCACAGACCAACTTCAGTCATCTGGAGCGCCACTGGCTGAACCAACATCCACAATCTGGTTGAAAGATTTCCGGAGCAGCCCGTTGCAAGATCCAGTTCATGAGGTGTGCTGTAAAATCGATGGACAGAGATACAACATCTCAATGGCAGAGTCTGCAGATCTACACTATGACGTGCTGCTTAGCCTCAATGTCCCTAATCTCTTTGATATCCTGCAAGCGACCAGGAGAGAGGGCACAGGAGAGGTATTAGCAGTACAGACAAGACGACAAGCAGCGGTCGACCCTCCTGTCGAATCACTGATGGAGCACGAGCAGCTTAAGCTCCTAGATGAACTCATCGGACCACATTCCAAACTAACCTCTCAGTGCAAGAAACAGACGAAGAAGATGATACTCCAGTGAGTCAAGAAGTCCAGCTAAAGAAAGCTACGGATCTAGCCACTGCCCAAAGAGCAGACACAACTCTTGCTAAAGTCATTGAAGAGGCTGAGGATGAAGACTCTGAATTTGCTTGGGAGAAAGGAGTGTTGCACCGCAAATCGACTAACCAGATGGGTGAACCTCACCTACAGATCGTGTTGCCTCACAACTGGAGGAAAACTGCCTTACACTTGGCACATTCAACACTCATGCCTGGCCACACTGGACCGAAGAGGACAAAGTTTAAATTGCTCAAACACTTTCTGGCCACGCATTGGGAAAGAGACGATGGAATTTTGCAGAAGTTGTGAAAGATGTCATAAGACAGCGAGAAGGGACCACAAACACGCTCCATTGATGATCACCTCCTCGCTCATCATCCAGCCCTTTCAGAAGGTGGCGATAGATGTAGTTGGACCGCTCCCAGTGTCAAAATGGAAAAACCCTGTTTTATCCTGACATACAGTACATCGACCTGGGATCGAGGTACCCAGAAGCCACCCCTCTCAGAACAACCACTGCTGATGTAATAGCCAAAGCACTAGTTGAGATCATGACTAGGCTGTCGGTGCCTCAGGAAATTCTTTCGGATCGAGGATCTAATTTCCCCTCAGCTACCATGAGCGAAGCTTACAAGTTCCTCGGCATCACGCACAGCAGAACGGCAGCCTATAGACCTCAATCGAATGGTGCGGTGGAATGCTTCCCCCGCACACTCCTCAGGAAAAACATTTTAGATCATCGTGAATGGGACGAGATGCCACCTTCCTTCTATTTGCCTGCAGAGAGGCTCCATGCGCGACTACTGGTTTCTCACCCTTCCAGCTGACCTTCGGCGAAAAAGTGCGGGGCCCTCTGGATGTCCTCAGGCAAGAATGGATGCCTTCTTCAACGGCAACACACTTCGCAGCAGACTGGCGGCTCCCGTTGTGGCAAGACTTGGAAAGGATGTGAGAGCTGGCGACGCAAAGACAGGAGATAACTCAACAGAAGGCCAAGGAGCATCACGACAAGACCGCAGTGGAAGGAAAATTTGTACCTGGAGGCCCGGTCTTGGTCTTCATGACAGATATCAGCAGCTCCAAGCAAAAGAAGCTGGAAGATGCCTGGACGGGGCCATACACGATCTTGGGACAGTTGACCGACGTCACCTACGATGTTGAGATACCAGATAGACCAAGGAAGCATGCAGCCATCCATGTTACAGACATTAAAAAGTGGGTTACTCCTTATGACATTGGTTGTGTTAGCTCCTTTTCTTCAGAAGCCCCTGAGCTGCCGGAGTACTGTGTTGCAGACAAGAGAGCCCTGCCAGAACTACCAAAGGGCATCACAGAACATAAGGCTGATCAGCTAAAGCCCTCAAGTGACAGCCCCTGCTCTGGGAAGAGCAAAGAATGTGGTGCACCATATCAACACCGGGCAAGCGGTGCCCATCCCCTCAGCCCCATACAGAATTCCAAAAGTCTGGGAAAAGCCATTCAAGGAAGAGCTCCTGGACGCAAAGCTGATTGAGCCATCGAAATCTCCCTGGGCAGCCCCCATGTTTCTTAATCCCAAGAAGACAGCAGGAGAAGTGCGCCTGGTGAACGACTACAGGAGCCTCAACCAGATCACGGTCGCTGACCCGTACTACCAGCCGAGAGTCGAGAAGAGCCTGCAGAAAATGGCCTTGGCTAAAATATTCACTGTGTTCGACCTGGCGTGTGGTTTTTATCAGATCCCCGTAGCTCCTGCGGATGTGGAGAAGACAGCAGTCATCACTCCCTATGGGAAATTTCATTTTAACGTAATGCCCTTTGGCCTACGTAACGCACCAGCCACATTCCAGAGGCTAATGGATGACATTCTTAGACACATGGCCGAATTCGCTCATGCTTACATCGATCATGTCGCTATCTTCAGTCAGAGCTGGGAAGAGCACATCGACCACATCAGAACTGTTCTGGGACTTCTTCAACAAGAAGGATTAACCATCCAGCCAAGGAAAACACAATTGGCAACGACATCGTGTTGTTTCTTGGGGCATGTATTCGGCCACAATGTCATCTCTCCCCACGAGGCAAAGATAAAAGCAGCTAAAGAGTTCCTATGCCCAAGTACAAAAAGTGATGTTCGAGCATTTGTCAGATTAATGTCCTATTATCGACAGTTTGGCACCAAATTTTAGCACCATAGCTGGGCCTTTGACAGATTTGATGAGAAAACAAGCACCTGACAAAGTGGAATGGACTCCAATGTGTGAAGAGGCATTTATTACACTAAAAGAACTTCTGTGCAAGACACCTATCCTGAGGCTACCCCGGTATGATAGGCCATTTATTTTACAGACGGATGCATCTATACATGGTGTTGGCGCAGTTCTGGCTCAACTCGACAATGAGGGTAACGACCATCCAGTGGCGTATTATAGCCGCAAGTTCCTCCAAAGGGAAACACCTTACTCTGCTATCCAGCAGGAAGGATTGGCAGTAGTGAATGTCAGCAAACAATACCTCCTTGGACATAGGTTCACCATCGTGATGGACCACAAGGTCTTGTCTTTTCTGGCAAACTAGAACTCCAACAGCTCCAGACTGGTTCGCAGGTGGGACGTGCTCAGCCAATGAGATTGTTCATCACCCTGGAACACTCAACGGCAATGCCGATAGCCTATCGAGACAGCCACCCGGAGGACGTACTACCTTCGGAGGTGGGGGAGGTGTTAGGCCCAGTCCTCCACAAACAAGCAGCCTAAAGAGGAACAGCTCACCACAGACTGCAGCAGGTCAGGAGACCAAGAACAAAGGAGGTGCGAATTGCAACTCTACTGCTAATTAAACTAGCTATTTATTAACAGTGTTTGTATTCTTACCTTATAAGGCCAGGACTCATGAGGCATTATTTAGAGACTGTGGTGCTTGTAAGAGATAGTATTATTTGGAGAATTAAATCTTGTAAAATCCTACTCTTAGCTACATTTGGTGTGTTGTTTGCCATTTGGCATTGTGTTGTTGGGGCACTAGTAGTGTTACCTTAACATATGCCATAAGTCTACACCTTATTACACAACCATAATACAACATGAATCATATCTTGGCTTGTTCTTTCTTGCCTGCCTTATACAAAAAAAAAGCCTATGTGTTTCCAATTGAACTGTGCACTCGTCTGTCCATTGGCAGCCTCTTCAAGGTTCTGCCTGTCTCACTCCAATCTCTTGACCTAGGACAGGGATAAATGATACCACTATTGATCATAGGCTATTACATGAGTCACTATACCAATTCACCAGTGTTCTATATCAATATCTTGCACTAGTCTTAAGCCATAATATCTACAAAGTGCCTAAACTATATATATTTTTAATCCAGTGGCTTATCCCAAACGGTACATTGGCTCTAGCCAAAATGTCATCAAGACTCGGGCCTAGATTATCATTAGCCACTAGCAACCAACATAGCTTCAGTGTGACACAGAAAGCTTCTACACTAGAGATTAACTTTCACGTAGCTTAATCCCAAAACTAGTTCAACACAAACCATGTGGCTTCTCTTATCAGTTGGCATTACGCACTGCCTCAAAATATCAACACAAGCAATGTCTTGCAAAGTAAGACTGGGTTCCCTTTGCTGTGACGGAGAACTGCAGTTGGTATGCTGTCTTCTCGTCATCTTCCAGCATCTTTTCCACCACAAATTTCGGGACAGCAGTAAAAAACGAAGATCTCCCACTCCTTGGCTGTAAGGCGATACCAGTCTCCCGGTGCTTGACAAAACTGGACACTTTGCCTTGTTGCTGTCATGCCCTCCTTCAAAATACAGACGATAGCTGCAGCCTTGAATCCTCTAGATCCTAAAGACTAGAATTCTGTTTCTTATAATAGAGTAAGGCATCTTGATTCCAATAAGCTGAAAAAGAGTAACCTCTAGAGCAACGACCATTTAGCCTTTCTCCCGCCTTCCTCGATCACTGGACAATCGCAAGTAAAATCAGTTTTACTACGCTTAACGATCCCTGCCTAACATTTGTTGGCGAACGTTTGGCGAACGGTACAGCAACACTGCGACTCAAATGTACCACAAACATCCAACGCAAACGTTACGTAAAGTTTCTTTGGCTTGTATTAAGCAGGTGTTGTGGCTTCATTGCACAGGCAGTCATAGCAGGTGTGGTGGCCTCATTGCACAGACAGTCATAGCAGGTGTGGTGGCCTCTTTGCACAGGTAGTCATAGCAGGTGTGGTGGCCTCATTGCACAGGCAGTCATAGCAGGTGTGGTGGCCTCATTGCACAGGTAGTCATAGCAGGTGTGGTGGCCTCATTGTACAGGTAGTCATAGCATGTGTGGTGGCCTCATTGCACAGGCAGTCATAGCAGGTGTGGTGGCCTCATTGCACAGGTAGTCATAGCAGGTGTGGTGGCCTCATTGCACAGGCAGTTATAGCAGTTGGGTGGCCTCATTGCACAGGTAGTCATAGCAGGTGTGGTGGCCTCATTGCACAGACAGTCATAGCAGGTGTGGTGGGCTCATTGCACAGGTACATGTAGTCATAGCAGGTGTGGTGGGCTCATTGCACAGACAGTCATAGCAGGTGTGGTGGCCTCATTGTACAGGCAGTCATAGCAGGTGTGGTGGGCTCATTGCACAGGGAGTCATAGCAGGTGTGGTGGCCTCATTGCACAGACAGTCATAGCAGGTGTGGTGGCCTCATTGTACAGGTAGTCATAGCAGGTGTGGTGGGCTCATTGCACAGACAGTCATAGCAGGTGTGGTGGCCTCATTGTACAGGTAGTCATAGCAGGTGTGGTGGCCTCATTGCACAGACAGTCATAGCAGGTGTGGTGGCCTCATTGCACAGGTAGTCATGGCAGGTGTGGTGGCCTCATTGCACAGGTAGTCATAGCAGGTGTGGTGGCCTCATTGCACAGGTAGTCATAGCAGGTGTGGTGGCCTCATTGCACAGGTAGTCATAGCAGGTGTGGTGGCCTCATTGCACAGGCAGTCATAGCAGGTGTGGTGGCCTCATTGCACAGGTAGTCATAGCAGGTGTGGTGGCCTCATTGCACAGGCAGTCATAGCAGGTGTGGTGGCCTCATTGCACAGGCAGTCATAGCAGGTGTGGTGACCTCATTGCACAGGTAGCCATAGATGACTACAATTCCTTTCGAGAAGTCTCTTTTTTTTCTAAGTTGCCCGCAAGGTCCTGGCCACCCTGACCTCTGACCCTCCCCCAAAATACCATATAAGGTAATCACACACAAACCACAATACTAACTGCTTCCCCAACACTACATGTAAATAACAGTCAACACAAACGACAGTTGTTAAAGACAGAGTTTCAAGTTATGACATCCTTCCAGCCTTAATTGGAACAAGGGGAATATTGTTTTGGAGGTTGATGACTGCGAGTGGACCCCGTTGGAATGCTTCTGTTACGAATTTCCGATGGAGGTGGAGTAGGGATGCCAGGGGCAGATGTTGTTCCACCTGGTGGAGTGATCACTGAGGGAGGTGGAGTAGGGATGCCAGGGGCAGATGTTGTTCCCCTGGTGGAGTGATCACTGAGGGAGCTGGAGTAGGGATGCCAGGGGCAGATGTTGTTCCACCTGGTGGAGTGATCACTGAGGGAGGTGGAGTAGGGATGCCAGGGACAGATGTTGTTCCACCTGGTGGAGTGATCACTGAGGGAGGTGGAGTAGGGATGCCAGGGGCAGATGTTGTTCCACCTGGTGGAGTGATCACTGAGGGAGGTGGAGTAGGGATGCCAGGGACAGATGTTGTTCCACCTGGTGGAGTGATCACTGAGGGAGGTGGAGTAGGTATGCCTGGTGGAGTGATCACTGAGGGAGGTGGAGTAGGGATGCCAGGGGCAGATGTTGTTCCACCTGGTGGAGTGATCACTGAGGGAAAATCCGGAAGCCAGTCATCAAATACTCTTTGAGTAACTTCATTTGTGTGAATATGAATATGGTCAATGTACCTGGGCACAGTCAAGCCACTGAGCAGGCTACTTCAAATGTTTGATGACCTAAACATCCAGCAATGTTGCCAGACAACCACTTCCGGCCTATTGGAAGGTGACATACGTAGACTGGATTGCCCCTCTCTAAGGCCATGGCTTTGCCATGTTTGTTGTGGTCTAATTTCTGCTGAGTTTGCTTCTGGTTTATCCTGTTCGACAAGTCTTTGCAACGTTTCAAGGTGTATCCTAATTCTGGTTTATCCTGTTAGACAAGTTTGGATGCAACGTGTCAAGGTGTATCCTGATTCTGGTTTATCCTGTTAGACAAGTTTGGATGCAACGTGTCAAGGTGTGTCCTGATTCTGGTTTATCCTGTTCGACAAGACTGGGTGCCTTGTTTATCCTGTTTGACAAGTCTTAGTGCAACATGTCAAGATATGTTTTGATTCTCCTTCCCATCAATAATTCTGCTGGGGGATACTCCAGACAGTTGTTGTGTGTGGAGTAGTCCAATAGTTGAGAAGTAGCCGTGCTAGCTTGCCGTCCATGTCTACACCGCTGTTTCCTTAAGCCATCCTTTAACACCGACACAGCCAGCCCATTTGTGGCTGGGAGGTATGGAGCAGTGGTGACATGGGGGAATGCCTTCCCACCTGGTAAATTCTTGAAAGTCCCCACTGGTGAATGATATTTGCGTTATCAGATACACTTCTATTCACCAGAGATGCGGTGGATTGCACAAAGGTAACATCCAGCCACCTTGAATAGGCACCCACCACCACCAGGAAGATTTCCACTTGGAATGGTCCAGCATGGTCTATATGTATTCGGGCCCATGGTCGTGATGCCCACTCACATGGATGCATTGGTGCTATTGCAGATGCTCTCCTGTTCTGCTGACACTCAGAGCAGCTTTTAACATGCTGTTCAAGGTCTGCATTGATCCCTGGCTACCACACAGTTGTCCGAGCGTGACTCTTCATCCTTGAAACCCCAGGGTGACCTCGGTGGTGTTCCTGCTTCTGACCTGGTTGTGGTACAACTACTCGACCTCCCCAAACAACACAACCATCCACGACACTGAGTTCTTCACTACGTTGCTTGTATGGTTGAAGTTCTTCCTCGGCTACAAGTTTCTAACCATGTAGCACCATGTTCTTCATCTTGCCAGTGAGGGATCTCTCCCTGTCCACAACTTGATTTGAACAGCTGTAACTGGGATGTATATACTGTAGTTGAACCAGATGGTCTAACCTGGCTGCGGAACTGACAATGGAAATTCTGGTGGTGGGTGTCTACTTAGTCCATCTGCATTAACAATGTAGTAGCTATATGCCCCAAGTGTTAGTGCCCACCTCTGAATTCACAGGTTTATAAACAATGTGGTAGCTATATGCCCCCAGTGTTAGTGTCCACCTCTGAATTCCCAGGTTTATAAACAATGTGGTAGCTATATGCCCCCAGTGTTAGTGCCCACCTCTGAATTCCCAGGTTTATAAACAATGTGGTAGCTATATGCCCCCAGTGTTAGTGCCCACCTCTGAATTCCCAGGTTTATAAACAATGTGGTAGCTATATGCCCCCAGTGTTAGTGTCCACCTCTGAATTCCCAGGTTTATAAACAATGTGGTAGCTATATGCACCCAGTGTTAGTGCCCACCTCTGAATTCCCAGGTTTATAAACAATGTGGTAGCTATATGCTCCCAGTGTAAGTGCCCACCTCTGAATTCCCAGGTTTATAAACAATGTGGTAGCTATATGCCCCCAGTGTTAGTGCCTACCTCTGAATTCCCAGGTTTATAAACAATGTGGTAGCTATATGCCACCAGTATTAGTGCCCACCTCTGAATTCCCAGGTTTATAAACAATGTGGTAGCTATATGCCCCCAGTGTTAGTGCCCACCTCTGAATTCCCAGGTTTATAAACAATGGTGTAGCTATATGCCCCCAGTGTTAGTGTCCACCTCTGAATTCCCAGGTTTATAAACAATGTGGTAGCTATATGCCCCCAGTGTTAGTGTCCACCTCTGAATTCCCAGGTTTATAAACAATGTGGTAGCTATATGCCCCCAGTGTTAGTGCCCACCTCTGAATTCCCAGGTTTATAAACAATGTGGTAGCTATATGCCCCCAGTGTTAGTGTCCACCTCTGAATTCCCAGGTTTATAAACAATGTGGTAGCTATATGCCCCCAGTGTTAGTGTCCACCTCTGAATTCCCAGGTTTATAAACAATGTGGTAGCTATATGCCCCCAGTGTTAGTGCCCACCTCTGAATTCCCAGGTTTATAAACAATGTGGTAGCTATATGCCCCCAGTGTTAGTGTCCACCTCTGAATTCCCAGGTTTATAAACAATGTGGTAGCTATATGCCCCCAGTGTTAGTGCCCACCTCTGAATTCCCAGGTTTATAAACAATGTGGTAGCTATATGCCCCCAGTGTTAGTGCCCACCTCTGAATTCCCAGGTTTATAAACAATGTGGTAGCTATATGCCCCCAGTGTTAGTGTCCACCTCTGAATTCCCAGGTTTATAAACAATGTTGTAGCTATATGCCCCCAGTGTTAGTGTCCACCTCTGAATTCCCAGGTTTATAAACAATGTGGTAGCTATATGCCCCCAGTGTTAGTGTCCACCTCTGAATTCCCAGGTTTATAAACAATGTGGTAGCTATATGCCCCCAGTGTTAGTGTCCACCTCTGAATTCCCAGGTTTATAAACAATGTGGTAGCTATATGCCCCCAGTGTTAGTGCCCACCTCTGAATTCCCAGGTTTATAAACAATGTGGTAGCTATATGCCCCCAGTGTTAGTGTCCACCTCTGAATTCCCAGGTTTATAAACAATGTGGTAGCTATATGCACCCAGTGTTAGTGCCCACCTCTGAATTCCCAGGTTTATAAACAATGTGGTAGCTATATGCCCCCAGTGTTAGTGTCCACCTCTGAATTCCCAGGTTTATAAACAATGTCGTAGCTATATGCCCCCAGTGTTAGTGTCCACCTCTGAATTCCCAGGTTTATAAACAATGTGGTAGCTATATGCCCCCAGTGTTAGTGTCCACCTCTGAATTCCCAGGTTTATAAACAATGTGGTAGCTATATGCCCCCAGTGTTAGTGTCCACCTCTGAATTCCCAGGTTTATAGACAATGTGGTAGCTATATGCCCCCAGTGTTAGTGCCCACCTCTGAATTCCCAGGTTTATAAACAATGTGGTAGCTATATGCCCCCAGTGTTAGTGCCCACCTCTGAATTCCCAGGTTTATAAACAATGTGGTAGCTATATGCCCCCAGTGTTAGTGTCCACCTCTGAATTCCCAGGTTTATAAACAATGTGGTAGCTATATGCCTCCAGTGTTAGTGCCCACCTCTGAATTCCCAGGTTTATAAACAATGTGGTAGCTATATGCCTCCAGTGTTAGTGCCCACCTCTGAATTCCCAGGTTTATAAACAATGTGGTAGCTATATGCCCCCAGTGTTAGTACCCACCTCTGAATTCCCAGGTTTATAAACAATGTGGTAGCTATATGCCCCCAGTGTTAGTGTCCACCTCTGAATTCCCAGGTTTATAAACAATGTGGTAGCTATATGCCCCCAGTGTTAGTGTCCACCTCTGAATTCCCAGGTTTATAAACAATGTGGTAGCTATATGCCCCCAGTGTTAGTGTCCACCTCTGAATTCCCAGGTTTATAAACAATGTGGTAGCTATATGCCCCCAGTGTTAGTGTCCACCTCTGAATTCCCAGGTTTATAAACAATGTGGTAGCTATATGCCCCCAGTGTTAGTGTTCACCTCTGAATTCCCAGGTTTATAAACAATGTGGTAGCTATATGCCCCCAGTGTTAGTGCCCACCTCTGAATTCCCAGGTTTATAAACAATGTGGGAGCTATATGCCCCCAGTGTTAGTGCCCACCTCTGAATTCCCAGGTTTATAAACAATGTGGTAGCTATATGCCCCCAGTGTTAGTGTCCACCTCTGAATTCCCAGGTTTATAAACAATGTGGTAGCTATATGCCCCCAGTGTTAGTGTCCACCTCTGAATTCCCAGGTTTATAAACAATGTGGTAGCTATATGCCCCCAGTGTTAGTGTCCACCTCTGAATTCCCAGGTTTATAAACAATGTGGTAGCTATATGCCCCCAGTGTTAGTGTCCACCTCTGAATTCCCAGGTTTATAAACAATGTGGTAGCTATATGCCCCCAGTGTTAGTGCCCACCTCTGAATTCCCAGGTTTATAAACAATGTGGTAGCTATATGCCCCCAGTGTTAGTGTCCACCTCTGAATTCCCAGGTTTATAAACAATGTGGTAGCTATATGCCCCCAGTGTTAGTGCCCACCTCTGAATTCCCAGGTTTATAAACAATGTGGTA